>CAUYTI010057965.1:0-25685 GCA_963575145.1 Galago senegalensis
GGAATACTACCCAACACATTCTATGAAGCAAACATCACCTTGATACCAAAACCAGGTAAAGACCCAACAAGAAAAGAAAATTTTAGACCAATATCACTAATGAATATTGATGCAAAAATATTCAACAAGATCCTAACCAACAGAATCCAGCAACACATCAAACAAATCATACACCACGACCAAGTGGGTTTTATCCCAGGAAATCTTTCTTTGTTTTAATGACAGTCCCACTTTTGTTATCCTTAGTAGAGTGCTCTGGCATCAGAGCTCATAGTAACCTCAAACACTTAGCCTCAAGCAATTCTCTTGCCTCAACCTCCTGAGTAGCTGGGACTACAGGTGCCTGCCCCAACACCCAGCTATTTTTATAGACCAGGTCTCCCTCTGGCTCAGGCTGGTCTCCAACCTGTGAGCTCAGGCAATCTACCCACCTCGGCCTCCCAGAGTGCTAGGACAACAGGCATAAGTCATCTTGCTGGGACTCAGAGCCTAAACTCTTAACCTCAACTGTTGTTAATGGTGCATTTTTCTTTGTAACCAGATCATGGTTTGAATCAAATTACCATGTTGATAACTTGGTTTTAGTTGCGGTATTTTCTTCCAAAGTCACCAGGAACTCCACTGCATAGCAGATGAAACAGATGTATGAGCCCAGGAGGACAGAGAGTATCTCAGTACCTAGAAATGAATAAGCCTGGTTAGAAGAGAGTTTACAGGAGGTGAAAGACTGTCAAAGATGAAGCTGAAGGGTGTAGCAGCCAGGTGGTGAAACTTGCTGTGAGTCATGCTAGTAAGTACTTGCAGGTGATAATTGGGAGTTATGCATTCTTCCTGTTAGGCCTAGTGGCCCTAGGCTAAGATAGAAAGATATCAGGCATACACTATAAAGGAAAATGCCAGTTAACTCCTGTCTAATTTCTGGACTGCAAGTTTTCAAAAATAAAGAAAAAAAATAATTCTAGTGCACTCCCCAGATAGATGGGAAAGTACTAATTAATTTCTTGCTTCTAGTTCACTCCAAATTTCTTACTTGGCTAACTCCCTAGGAAACAGACAGGGAGGTACCAACTGTTCCTGGACTAAATTGTAAACATTACCATGTGGGGAAAGTACTGAAACTAAGATGTATAGGGGAGAAATATCAAAACAAAAATATATGACTAACTAACCACAAAATTCTGCTTTGTACAATGCTTGTTTGCTACCCTACCCAGATGCACATGAACAGCCTGCCTGCCACCCAGGATGTCCACCAAGCCTTAAAACCCAACCCCTTAAACACTCAGGAGTGCTCTGAGAAACCCCATGTTGGGACCCTGAGACATATGATGGCTGGCTCTTCGATAAGAGAACTCCTCTTTAAATTTAACTTGTTTAGCCATGTTGGTCTTTGTGGAACTCTGGGGCACAACATTCTAAGTTTACTCCGATGTATCTGTGCTGTTCACAGTTCCATCACCTGGCTCAGTGCACAGGATGGTATAAGTTGAGCTTTTCCTGTTCTGAGGTACCTTTTATACTTCAGCTTAGCCAAAAGGCTGAGAATCAATTGTGTGATATACTTTAAAAGGATGACAGACTGACTTCATGCCCACTGAAGTCAAAAGTTAAAGAATTTGAAGTTGGAGAGTTTTCAAGGGAAAAGAGGAATTGGCCAACAATATTGATGACTTTAGGGAGGAAGGTCAGGAAATTTAGGAGCTGATTTGTTGACCTTTGCCAGCATTGTCTAAATAATGGAGGGGGCACAGAGAGTGGAGTTGAGAAAAAAAAAAGCAAGGAAGTGAAATGATCTGGTAAAAATGGTTTTGGAAGCAGCTTGAAGGAGGAACAGAGAAGGTCGCCACCTAGTGTTAATTCAAGGTACTGAAAAAAATAAAACAAAGCTACTCTGAACTTTGAATTACTGGGAAGAAAAAAAAGGCCAAAGAAATTAGTTTAGGTCCAACCTAAGTTTGGTTTGCTCTTCCTTCTTAGTCTCCAACATGCTCCAGAACTTCCAACTCCCAAAATATTCCCTCAACTGCACCACAGCACCCAGTCCTGCACTACAGGACTGGCTGAGGTCCTCCAGGAGACCTCTCCATTCATGGCTCAGTATGAACAGGACCTTCCGTGTGCCCAAGTCTATTCCTCGTGTTTTTACTTCATTTTGTTTGCCCAGGTATGATCTATCCTGGATTAAATGAGAAAGCAAATTTATCTTGGGCTCTTTGCTCCTCCATGTTGACCATTATCTTGCCCCATTAAAAAACTGATACGCTTCCCTCTTTCAAAGAGGAGGGGGAGGGGAAGGAAGGGAATAGGTGGGGTGGAAGGAGGGCAATCAATGGGACCTCACCTATGGTGAATATTGCAAGGGTACATGTCAAAACTATTAAGAGTAGGGTATAAATATCTTAACACAACAATTAAGTAAGTGAGGTGGAGGTTATGGTAACCAGTTTGATGTAAGCATTCCAAATTGTATATAAAATTTGCACATTGTACCCTATAAATGCATTAATGTACACAGTTATGATTTAATTTTAAAAAATTGTTTAAAAAGCTTATTTTCAGCAGCCTTAAGTCCCTCTTGTTTTTTTCCCTCTTCTTAGATTTGACCTTAGGTAAATGAGCTAATTTCTCTGTGCTTCAGTAATTATCTATATAATAGAATAATACATAGCTCCTAAGAACTCTATGAGATTTAAATATAATAATGTATGGGAAAAGCCATTATTTATTTACTTTTTTTTTTTGAGACAGAGTCTCACCATGTCATCCTCAGTAGAGTGCTGTGGCATCACAGCTCACAGCAACCTCAAACTCTTGGGCTTAAGCAATTCTCTTGCCTCAGCCTCCCAAGTAGCTGGGCCTACAGGCCCCTGCCACAACGCCCAGATATTTTTTGATTGCAGTCATTATTGCTGTTTTAGCAGGCCTGGCCCAGGTCAAACCCACTAGCTTCAGTGTATGTGGTTGGCACCCTACTCACTGAACTATGGGAGCTGAGCCAAAAGCCATTCTTTATGTTGAGGAACATGTGAATTCCTCTGAGTGCAGATGGATTAATGTAAAACATCTCTGGAGTACAAAAATCCTTCCAAGTCTTACTGTCTTCTGTCATACATTTGGGAAAGTACCAAGTCCTAGGGTTGCAAAGAAAGCAGAAAGACCTGCAGTTTCCTCATTTATGAAATTGAGGTTTTGGCCATCCTACAGCACTGTTTTAAGAATCAAATGAATTAGAAAATGATCTAAGGTGCACAAAACATTATTAGTCTAGTGTCTTTATTCCATTTTGATCTCTGGTCCCTCCTGCCTCCCATCTCAAAATTCATCTATCAATGATTTATCACATTATGTGAATGATCTGAGAGTCTCACAAAGCTTCTGGCCTCATAGAGTGAGTAGTCTCCAACTCAAGAAGAAGATTGATGACAAACATGAGGTTCAAAGTCAGACTGTCAGAGTCAGAGGCTCACTCCATGGTCAAACATCCTGCCTCCAGTGTCTTCAAGTTTACATGGAAATAAAATAGTACCTACTTCATCATAGGAATTCAATAAGAAACTTGCTTGCAGCAGTGCTCAACCAATTAACCAAGTCATGTCTGGGGGCCCGTAGGTCAGTGGTTAGGGTGCCGGCCAAATGCATGGGGGTTGATAGGATAGAACACTACCCCAGCCTGCTAAAACAAACAAAAAGATAATTCACCAAGTCAGATTTGAAAAGGTGTGTTGGGTAAAGTCACAAAGAGGTGTGGCTAGGGTGGGCTGAGTAGGGTGTATGCAGCGTGGGCTTCTCAGGGTTGTATTTAAGTAATGCTACTCAGAGCAGTGCTGTGTTGCTCTGAAAGGCTGAAGTAGAGATTGGATGTACCTTCCACTGGTGAGTAAGCGCATTTCATGGACTAAAATTTCTTTTGTGGGAGGCTGTCTGCCTGATGTTCTGACATTTTGGAGGGGTTTGAGTGTTCATCTCTCTCTCTCTCTTTTTCCTGAGATGCGGCTTTCTATGTTGCCTAGTCTGGTCTCCCAACTCTTGTGCTTTAGTGATCCTCCCCCCTCACACTTTCTCTGTAATTGAGATTAAAGGTGTCCCCTATTGTGCTGGCTTTTTGAACTCACATTTTTTAAAAGTGCAAGCATAAAATAGAAATAATAAAATAAAAGTGCAAACTTATAGGCTGGGGCCAGCTCATGTAACCATAAGAATTGTCTATGGTTGTTTTATAGTGGAACTTGGTAATAGTAGAGGATCCGGTCTTTAAATATTAAAGTGTAGTTGCATGAAAGGATGTTTCTTATTTAGAGATATATATGGGAGTATTTTCAGGTGAAATATCTGCCATTTATCTTAAAATAATGAAGGTGGGTTGTTGAGGAGTGAAGATTAGCCATGTACTTCTCAAGGCTACCATTTTGACGTTTCTGTGAGCTATGACGCCATGGCTTATTAGATTATCAGAGTGGAATGGTCTAAAAAGAAATATTTAAAACATTCCTTCCTTTTTCTTCTTTTTTTTTTTTTTTCCTTTTTGGGAGACAGTTTCAACTGTTGTCCCAGGCTAGAGTGCCCTCGTGTCCTATCTCACAATAACCTCAAACTCCTAGGCTCAAGGGATCCACTTGCCTCAGCCTCTGAGGGGCTGGGACTCCAGGAATATGCCAGAAAACCTAATGAACCTATTTTTTTAAGTAGGGATGGGGTGTTGCTTTTCCTTGGGCTAGTCTCAACTCCTGACCTCAAGCATTCTACTGGCCTCTGCATCCCAGGGTGCTAGCTAGAAGAGGCTAGACTCCTCTCACCAGCTTGTTCTGGCCAAGGATAAGACATAAATATATCCTCTAGAGCTCATTGTGGTGGTTAAGTAAATGACAATTTTTCAAGGAAAGAAATTGTCCTTTGGGCCATAAGGCAGAATTCAGTGTGCCTGTGTTTCCAGGAGATTTGATGTGAGGGGTGGACATTTTTTATTTAAATTTAACTCCTAAGACTGGGTGGCATGGTGACTGGTTATTTATTTGCTATATTTTTCTGTTTCTCCTTCATTCACGTTAGTTGATTAGGAGCTATTTGACCAGGTTAGGTATGTCTGGGCTTTTCCCTCTGGTCCTGAACTCATGTGAATAGAGACCAAGAAGGGCCAGAAAATAGCCTGATCAAGCTTCATCGTGGTCAGCCTCTCTCCCTTAGATCTAGTTAGCTGCCACCTTTGGGCTTTGGGTTAGGTGGGTCTGAAATGCCCAATAATTAAGGTGTGGTGTTCTTACAGTCTATCACAGCTGTTCTCAACCTGTGGGTTGCGACCCCTGTGGGGGTCAAAGGACCCTTTCACAGGGGTTGCCTAAATACTTCCTGCATATCAGGTATTTACATTATAATTCATAACAGCAGCAAAATTACAGTTATGAAGTGGCAATGAAAATAATTTTATGGTTGGGGGTCACCACAACATGAGGAACTGTATTAAAGGGTCTCAGCATTAGGAAGATTGAGAACCAGTGGTGTATCAGCATAGGTTTCTCATCCTTTCCATATAAAGCCTCAAATCCCATCACAGGAGCCCCCAAAATCAAGATCTCATCTGACCCTAATTATCACCTAAAGGCCCCGCATTCAAATGCCATCACCATATGAATTTGCAAATTAAGTTTCCAACAGCTAAAAATTTAGGAGGACACATTCAAACAAGCAGAAAACACCTAGGTCTGGTGTTCTGCCTTATGTGAGGCAATTACTTGATAAACTTCTGTTCTATGGAAATCAATCTTTTTATGCTTTCTATGTCCTGTTTATTTTTGGTAACTGTATTCACCTAAAAAATGACTTACCTTTCCTCTAGGGTTTCAAATGCATGAAGGTTGCAAAGGAATCTCTCATGGTTTTCAAAATCTCATCCATCAGAACACTTCAGGCTGGAGGCTGTTGCGTCTGCAAACTTGGAAGTTTGAGTTTAGAGCTCCAGCCTGGATGATCGAAGTTGTTTGCAATGACCATCTGGGGAAGAAGGTCGTGTTAAATGCAACACCAATGACACCACTGGGGACCTTAAGCTGATTGCAGCCCAAACTGGCACCCATTGGAACAAGATTATCCTGAAGTAGTGGTACACGATTTTTAAGAACCATCCATCTATAGGAGACTATGAAATCCTTGATGGGATGAACTTGGATCTTTATTACAGATAAAGCAGACTTCCTTCCCTGCTCTACCGTTTTTTCCTCCCACACTGGTATGAATGCTTGTTTTTAAAACTCTCATTAGAAAAGAAGTGCCAACTGGGTATATGCCCAAGTTTTCCTGTGACTACTGTGATGCGTATCTCACCCCTGACTCTCCATCTGTGAGAAAGACACACTGCAGTGGGAGGAAGCACATAGAGAATGTGAGGACTACTATTAGAAATGGATGGCAGAGCAGGCCCAGAGCCTGATTGACACAACAACAGCTGCATTTCAACAAGGAAAAATACCTCCTACTCCATTCTCTGCTCCTCCTCCTGCAGGGGTGATGATTCTACCTCCCCCCTATCTTCCAGGTCCTCCTCATTCTGGTATGATGCCAGCACCCCATATGTGGGGCCCTCCTGTGATGCTGATGATGGCTCCCCCTCCTCCTGGG
Source organism: Galago senegalensis (assembly GCA_963575145.1). Classification (NCBI taxonomy): domain Eukaryota; kingdom Metazoa; phylum Chordata; class Mammalia; order Primates; family Galagidae; genus Galago; species Galago senegalensis. Next base: position 6,610 of record CAUYTI010057965.1, read on the forward strand.
ATGATGCCAAGTGGGTCCTGCTCCTGGAATGAGGAGGAGGTGTCTGTGAAAGTTGCCTTTTTAAAAAATTTTCTTATACAATGTTTATTTTTACCTTGTTATATTTTTCAACGTAAATCAAAATGACATAAAGATCTGTTTAATTGACTCAGAAAAGGGCCGTGTGAAAAGAAAAATATTGGGTAAAATTTTGCCAATAGAGAATTAGGATTTAGAGGGATAGATTTGAGTTACAGTCCCATGGAAACTCTTTGGTAATTCAGGATATATGGGTTTTGTATGTATTAATCTTATAATATTATTATTGCACTTAGTTTAAATAAGGATTAAAATTGCATTAAAATAGATCCCTGAATGTTCCTCTTTGTGAAACTGAACTTTTTGTGTGCCACTTAAAAATGTTACCTATAAATCAGTATTTGGGAAAATTTATCATTCTTAACCTGTTAATATTAAGGAATAAAGTATAACATATTAAACAAAAAATACTCTCACATTACTATAAACTTAGATATCCAAAAAAACTCAATCAACAAACATTTCCCCTTTCGTTTCTTTTACAGTTATACTTTTTCTACTTAAATTAATTTTAAAACTATGGCTAAAACATGAAATTTGCCATTAAAACTCCCTTTAAGTGTATAGGCTAGTAATTTCTCTCCTTGATAAAATCAGTTAGTAGTTTGTCTAATTGACTTAATCAAATCAGGATTTTGATTTGTTTACAGATTGTTTTTAAGTCTGTGGCTGGCTGGGAACAGTGACTCACACCTGTGATCCTCCCACTCTGGGAGGCCAAGACGGGTGGATTGCTTAATTTCTGGAGTTTGAGAGTAGCCTAAGAAAGAGGCAGACCCCATCTCTACTGAAAGTAGAAACAGGCCCACATGTGCAGTTTTGGGATTCTGTAATCTTACTGGGGTTAGGTGATATCTCAAAGAGGTTTTGATTTGTATTTCTCTGATATTAAAAATGATGAGCATTTTTTCATGCGTTTGCAGGCCCTGTACCTGTCATCTTCAGAGAAGTTTCGATTCAGGTCTCTTGCCGACAAAGAAATGGGGTTCTTTGTTACTGATGAGTTTGAGATCCCTGTGGGTTTTAGTTATCAGACCTTTATTGAAAAAATATCCTGCAAAAATCTTCTCCCATTCGGAAGGCTGTCTATTTGCTTTACTTACAGTGCCCATAGCTGTGCAGAAGTTTTTAGACTGATGAGATCCCAGTAATATATTTTTGGTGTTGCTTCAATTGCCAGGGGGGTCCTCCTCATAAAATATTTTCCCACCCCAGTATCTTCAAACATTTTTCCTGAACTCTCTTATAGTAGTTTTTCTTATTTTTATGACAGAGTCTCAAGCTGCTGCACTGGGTAGAGTGCTGTGGCATCATACCTCACAGCATCTTCTAACGAAGGCTCAAGCAATTCTCTTGCCTCAGTTTATTTATTTATTTATTTATTTATTTATTTATTAGTAGAGATAAGGTCTCTCTTTCGCTCAGGCTGGTGTTGAACTGGTGAGCTCAAGCAATCCACCTGCCTTGCCCTCCCAAAGTGCTAGGATTATAGGTGTCAGCCACCGCACCCAACCTCTTCTAGTATTTTTATAGTTTCATGTCTTAAGTTTGAATCTTTTATCTAGTCAGAATCTATTTTTTGTTAGTGGTAAAAGGTGTGGGTCCAGGTTCAGTCTTCTACAGGTTGCTAGCCCATTCACACAGCACCATTTGTTAGATGGGAAATCTTTCCCTAATGTATGTTTTTGTTAGGCTTATCAAAGACCAAATAATGACGTGCTTGGGGAAAGAAAGAGGAGAGAAGAGACGAGGGTGGAGAGGACAAGTGGAGGGAGGGTATTTGGCAGGATCTTATGTAATGCTCACAATGAGAGGGTACATTTCAGAACAACTAAGTATATTATAAATGTTTTACCACGAAAATAAGTGAAGTGATGATTATGTTAATTAGTTTGATTTAAACATTCCACATTGTATATCAAATCATCACATTGTACCCCATAAATATATGCAGTTATGATTTAATAAAAATTAAGTTTAAACAAAAGAAAAGTAGAAACAAATTATCCAGGCAGGGCATGGTGACAGGATCCTGTAGTCTCAGTTATGGGAGAGGCTGAGGTAGGAGGATCACCTAAACTCAGGACTTTGAGGATGCTGTGAGCTAGGCTGATCCCCCTAGAATTCTAGCCTGGGTCAGCAGAGTGAGACTTTGTCTTTTAAAAACATTAACAAACAAATTCTGCAACCTGACCCAATCATTTTAAGCTAAGCTAAGCAATTTAAACACATCAAGAGGTTGCTTTCAGTCCCTTTGAAATGTTTAGTAACCTTTGATTGGAAGATTAAGGATCAGTATCCGCTGGGATACTGCTGAGGAAGGACACAGGAGGAGCATTTTCTCAGTAGACACTGAAACATGTTTTGATTCTTCATGGACAAATTGGTTCAACAGAACATCCTTAGGTCACATAGTTTTCTCAAATTTTTTGTTTTTTGTTTTGAGACAGAGTCTCACTGTGTCACCCTCGGTAGAGTGCAGTGGCATCACAGCTCACAGCAGTGTCCAGCTCTTGGGCTCAGGCAATTCTCTTGCCTCAGAGTCCCAAGTAGCTGAGACTACAGGCACCTGCCACAATGCCTGGCTATTTTTTGTTGCGGTTTTGCGGGGCCTGGGTTTGAACCTGCCACCCTTAGTATATGGGGCCAGCACCCTACTCACTGAGCCACAGGCACTGCCCTGTTTTCTTACATTTTTTAAATGTTCAAGCATTGCCTTTTTGATCTCCAGTCAAATTCCCTTGCCATTATAAATCTTCACATTTTGCCTATGGGCTCAGAGGAATTTTAACTTTAGTTTATAATAACTTGTGTTTTATTCTAGAGCCTTTATAAATAAAATCTCCCAGGATGGTGACCCACAAAGGTGAATCTTTTAACTAAGGTGAAGCTGATCAATGGGCTGAATGAGTAGGAGGTCCAGTTTGGGTGGCATATCAGGTGTCCTGGAACTCTGAGTACAAGGACAGGCCTAGATCTTCTTAGAAGGGCTTTCTGTGAACTGACTGAAGGGGAAATCATCTGTGTGTTGTCACTATATGGGGAGATTGTTAACATTTATCTCATGTGAGACAAGAAGACTGGGAAATCCAAAGGATTCTGTTTTCTGTGCTATGAAGACCAGAGGAGCACAATTCCGGCTGTTGACAATTTCAACGAAATCAAGATCAAAGGGCGGACTATCCGAGTGGATCACGTGTCTCAGTATTGGGCTTCTAGGGACTCAGAGGATGTGGATGAGAGAGCTCCAGGAGAAGGGTTGTGGGGTTCACACCCCCTCACCAAGTTCTTCTGAGGACTCTGAAGATGACAAACCCTCAGACAAGCACAGAAAAGAAAAAAAGGGAAAGAAGAGAAAGAAAAGGAGAGCAGATGGGGAGTTCAGGCAGAGCAGTTTTCCTCTCAGGACCCAGACGCAAGACAATAAAGGGAAAAGATGAAGTGAAGGCATGAGTGAATAAACTGTGGGCATTCAATAAATATTGTGTGAACAAATGGAGTGGGGGAGGGGTATAAATGGTATGAATGAGGCTGGCAGATAGCAGGGGAGGTGTGATGGAGATGGGGGTCACCACATGGAAAGAGGACATGACACTGTGAGAGCTTTTCCTGAGCATGTTTTATTGATTCCCTCCCCTCAGGCAAGGGGGAGGGAATTAAAGGCACTGCTGGGAGAAAGGCAGAGAGTTTCCTAAGGTTTGTGGATCTCTTCATGGGTAAGTCGCAGCAGATTGGCCACCAGGGTCATAAATTCAACGAAGTCAACCTGCTGGTCTCTATTGGCATCCAGACCTTCGAATATCTTGTCAATACCACCTCTGTCTTTGGCATTCTAAAAGAAAGAGATGACAGAGACCATGAGGTCAGAGTCCCCAAAAAGAATCTTTTGCAAGCTCTTCATCCATCAGAGCTGAGTTTGAGGATGAGGACAGGAATATTCACTTATTAGCCAACACTGTTGGATAATCCCGCGTGACAATGCAGAGATGCACCTGTTGTGAACCATCCTGGAATCAGCAAGGGCTGACCTGGAAGGTGCCCTGCAGCTCACCTAGACTAGCTTTCCACCCTACACCTCTCTGCACTGTACATGTGAGGAAGCAGGCTCTGGACAGAGGGACTGAACAGAGCCTTGAGTGACAGAGCAAGTTACTGAAAGAGAGGCTATAGGACTTCTGAACAGCGGTGGTAGAGCATCCTCAGAGCTCCATCAGGCTGCCCCCACCCCAGCATTGTCCCAGCATCCTGTTTCAGGCCCTGCTACTCCCCTCAGTGCAGCACTGGGGTGGGGGGCATCCTCTACCTGGATAGAGTTTGAAAATTCCTTCGTCAGCAGCTTCTTCAGCTCACCCTTGGAGAGGGTGTCGTAGTTCCCTGTCAGGACTGAGTACTGGTGGAAGATGTTGACGATCCCTTCCAGGTGCTCTTCAAGCTTAGACATTGTCCCAGCCTCACGTTAGCCTTCAAAGAGACAAGGAGACCTGGCACCTTCTTCACACCCCTCACCAACCCACACTTTCTGGCTTTTCCACATCATGGGCTTAGAGAAAGCACAACATCTTCCACGTCTGTGTGCTGGTCTCTGCTGGGATTGATCCCTGGTGGATTTTTAATTTGTAGGTAAGACGAGAAAGAAAAAAACATACAATACCACCTGAAGTCTGAAAGAGTCGTCCTCATTTGCCCACACCACCTCATCCACCCTCACCTGGGAGGGTTCTGTGGTGAACCAAGCTGTTTGCTCTCATCAGACAACAGTACTTTGGCCACACACCTCTTACAAGTGGTCCCCACCCCACCTCTGCTTAGCCATCCCCAAGTCCTAGGCCTGTATCTACCAAGCACAGCAAGGACTGGTCCACTTGGATCCAAAAAGCAATGTTAGCCCTGAGGTGCTCAGGCAGGGAAGGGCTGTGGCTGCCAAGAAGACCACTTGCAAACACCACCCTGTAGACCACTGAGACCCAGCTAAGGAAAGGGCACTTACCCCTCAGCACAGAGGAATGTGTAGCGACAGCAATGAGTCGGCTCCAGTGAAGTGCACCAAGCCAAGGAGGGTTTATAAGCCGGTCAAGGCTGCACACTTGTTCCTGGGTGAAGAAATCTCTCTGATTCATCATGATGCAATTACTAGACAGTGAGTGGTCTGTTGCTCAAAAGAAGTTTCAAACTTGTGGCCTTGACGGAAAAAGGAGGGGCTGAGGTTGCACCCACCCCTGGTCTCACCTTCCTGATCTCCTGAAAACAAAAGCCCTTGCCCCACCCATAGACCTTCCTGCTCAACCTGAAGCAAAAGCCCCTGACATGCCACACACACATAAACAAACATGCACATACATGTACATATGTGTGAGCCCATGTGTACACACACCTAGTTCCATACACATGTGCACACGTTCATGTGTGTTCACACATGTACACACTTAGACACATGCACACACACACAAGTGGCCTGCATATTTCTCAGCCCAGATCCAGGGTCCAGCCTCCACGTTTGGCTGGTGAAGTTCCAGGTTTAGCTTCACCCTCTGCTCCCTAATAAAGGGCTGAGAGTTCACATCTCATGGCGCCTGCCTAGAAAAAGCAGGAGGGGAAGGCATTGACTGAGTGTCTGTTTGGACAAAAGTGATAAAGATAGATAATAAAGAAAATCAAAGTGAAGACATAATCGTAGAACAGGATAAAGGAAATCAGTTAAAAACTATGGAAATCTGAATAAAGTTTAGAACATAGTTCGTAACAATATATTAATAGCATTTAATAAACATGTGGAACACATGGCCTGCTAAAAAGAACAGAAATAATTTTCAGAAATGTACCATACTAATGTAAAGTGTTGATAATAGAGGAAATTGTGTACTGGTATATAAGAACTGTCCACACTATCTTCTCAATTTTTTTGTATGTCTATAACTGTTCTAAAAGTAAGGTCTGGATTTTTTAAGAGATGACATGTTGGGATCTCCCAACATGCCAGACATTGCCTCTGCACAGGCCTTCCCTGAATTCTGAAGGCAGCTCTGTGGGTTGGATGCTAATAGTGTGACCATTTTGCAAATAAAGAAAATGAGTTAGAGAGGTTAAGTAATTTTTTATTAAGACATGAAAGCCTATATAGATTTATAGGGCACATGTGATACTTTGATACATCCATGTAATATGCAATGATCAAATCAGGGTAACTAGGGTATTCATCACCTAAAATATCTATCATTTCTTTAGTTGTGTTGGGAATATTACAAATCTTTTCTCCTTGCGATTTTGAAATATATAATAAATTAGTGTTGACTGCGGTCACTCTACTCTGCTCTTGAACACCAGAACTTATTCCTTCTGTGTAACTGTATTTTTGTTCCCATTAACCAACTTCTGTTTATTCCTGCCCCCCTCTATCTCTTTCAGCCTCTGAAAACCATCATCCTACTCTCTACCATCCTTAGATCATCTTTTTTAGCTCCCACATACCAGTGAGAGTGAGGACATGTGATGTTTGTCTTTCTGGCTGATTTCACTTAACATAATGACCTCCAGCTCCATCCATGCTGCTTCGAATAACACATTTCATTCTTTAGGATGTCAAATTGTCCTTGTTTGCAGATGACATGATCTTGCATACAGAAAATCCTAAAAGCTCCACCAAGAAAATCTTAGAAGCGATGAATAAATTCAGTAAAGTTTTAAAATACAAAAGTAACATACAAAACCCAGCAGTGTTTCTATACACCAACAGCAAACTGGCAGAAAAACAAATTAAGAAAGTAATTCTTTTGGGTGGCACCTGTGGCTCAAAGGACTAGGGTGCTGGCCTCATATGCCAGAAATGGCAGAATCAAACCCAGCCCCAGCCAAAAACAGAAGAAGAAGAAGAAGGAGAAGGAGAAGGAGAAGGAGAAGAAGAAGAAGAAGAAGAAGAAGAAGAAGAAGAAGAAGAAGAAGAAGAAGAGGAAGAAACAAAGTAATCCTTTCTACCATAGCTATGAGGAAAAAAAATTTCTCAAAATAAATTTAATCAGGGAAGTAAAAGATCTCTACAAAACAAATTGTAAAACACTAACAAGTAGTCACAAAAATGAAAATACATCCCATGTACATGATTGGGAAGAATTGATATTGTGAAAACTACCATGCTGTCAAAAGTAACCTACAAATACAGTGCAATCCCTATGAGAATACTAATGACACACTTCACAGAAATTGGAAAAACAACTCTAAAATTCACGTGGAACCACTGAAGACCTCAAAAAGCCAAAACAATTCCAAGCAAAATGAACCAAACTGGAAGCATCTCATCACCTGACTACAAAATATAATATAAACCTGTAGTAATTAAGACACATGGTATTGGCATAAAAACAGACACAGAGAAACAGAATAGAAAACCCAGAAATAAATCCAGGTATTTATAGACAACTGATTTTTGACAAAAGAGCCAAAAACATTCTTTGCAAAGGGGTAGACTTTCCAATAAAGAGTCCTGGGAAAACTGGATATCCAGATGTAGGAAAATAAACTAGATCCCCACATCTTTCCCCTTATAAGGATCAACTCCAAATGGAACCCTGAAACAATGAAACTACTAGAAGAAAACATCAGGGAAATGCTTCCAGGCATCGATCTGGGCAGTTTGCGGGGGGGGGGGGGAGGTATCAAAAATACAGGCAACAACAACAGAAAAAGACAATGGGATTATATCAATAAACAACGTCTATACAGAAAAGGAAACATGGAGTGAAGAAACAACATACAAAATAGGAGAAAATACATGCAAACATCTGACAAAGAATTAATAAAATACATAAGGAGTTAAAACAACTCAGTAGCAAATAAATCCTCCAAATTTAAACAGGCAAATGATCTCAATAGGCATTTCTGAAAAGAAGACATACAAGTGGCCAAAAAGCATATGAAAAAAATGCTCAACCTCACTAATCATCAGAGAAATATGAATCAAAACCATGGTGAGATCTTATCTCACCAGTTAGAATGATTGTTATCAAAAAATGTTCAATTAGCAATAATCATGCCTTGGATAAACCTCATTGGCTATGATACTGCCACTGCACAAAGCTATGATTGTTATCAAAAAGACCAAAAAAAAACCTCCCACAAAACAAAACAAAAACAGATGCTGGCAAGGATACAGAGAAAAGGAATGCTGGTACAACTGCTGGTGAGAACATAAATTAGTGCAGCCACTGTGGAAGCCAGTAGAGAGTTCTTCAAACCCCTGGGTATATGTCCAAAAGAAAGGAAAGTGTATCAAAGAGACAGCTGCACACCATGTTTACTGCAGCACTGTTCAGGGTAGGCAGGATACAGAATCAACCTCAGTGATTGCCAATGGATGGATGGATAAGTCAGAGGTGGTATATACACTCATATATACACATAAAATTCTGTTCTTTGTAGGGTAGATAACTTTTCTAAGTGTCAAACTCAAATTTTTTTTCTAAACCTTTGCCATTGTTGTGATTTTCTTTTCTTAACATGAGAATTTCTTCATTATAAAAAATAATACCTGCTCATACTTTCGTAAAAACACAATCTTTGGTAAATGTAGATGATCTTATGTCTAACTCTGATTTTTTTCTAATAAAGTTAATTCTTGATTAACCTTTTTCCCTCTGAAGGAAGCTCCTCTCACCTCAGCAAGCATGGCCTCTCAACCTGTGCCCACCCAACAAAGCTGCAGGGAGACCAGGAAGTCAATACACAGCAAGTGTCAACAACAGTTCCTGGCCATTCCTGGGGCTAGTCCTTCCCTTCCCATGCAACAGGAACTCCCTGATGCCTGGACTGTGCAGAGGGCTGATGCTCAGGACAGCAAGTCGGGGGACGTCAAAGAGTGTGAAACCACCCAGTGTGACGGATTCGGGTCTCTGTTCCTGCACATTGTCAAAACCCACGGGCATGTGCTTCACCAAGAGTGAGCTCTGATGCAGACCACAGGGTTTGTTGATAATAATTGTCAATATTGGCTCATCAAGTATAACAAATGTGCCACATTAACACAGAGTGTTAAAAATAAGGGAACTGGGAATGGAGGAATATCTGGGAATTCTGTACTTTTTGCTCAGTTTTTCGATAAAGCTAAAACTACACCCCCCATATAGTCTGTAAATTAAAAAAAAAAAAAACTGGTACATCTGAAGTCAGCATGTACCAAAATAAGCATAACAAGCAGCAAACTTCTCAAATAAATTTTGAGTTGAGTTGATACAAATTCAGTTTCACTACTCCCTCTGTAAAATTCACGTTCTGGGACAATGGTGGGGAAGCAAACATTTGAAAATTTTTAACTACAGGGAAAACTACATACCAACAATTACCTTGGAGCAGTTTCTCCATGAGCAGGAGAGAAGACTTCTCATGTGTAGAAGGAGGTGACAATGCACAGAGAATACTTTTAAAGTTACATTTAGCTACAATCTCCCATTTTCCCTATGTATGGCAACTTTGGGGATGATATATAAGTAAAAACACACTAATTCTAACTCTTTAAAACACACTAATTCTAACTCTTTAAAACTCAACTAGAAATAAATATGTACTATAAAATACAAAATTTTAAGAATATTTAACTGAATGAGATAATGTAAACATCCTGAAAAAAAGTCTACTAAGATAAACTTAAAATTTCATAATACAAATAAATCTTGGTTTAAATTGGTAAATCTGGGTTAAACACACCTGGGAGTTGCTAGAATTATCCTTGCAACTTTTCTGTATATTTGTATTTCTATCAAACTAAATTATACCAAACCAAAATTATAGCAAAATTCATAAAGTTACCTACCAAGAAAATATTCATGGCAATCAGAATGACTCTCTTAGTCACAACCACAAAGTGGGAAGGAGCTCACCAGCGTATGCTGGGACAGAGTGACCAGAAGGGGCAGGGTGGCAGCCCTCCATGCCGGACTGTACCCTCCAAGTTAGCTGAGAACCTGGCTCTGGGGACAGACTCGGTTAATATGAGTGCTCTTCCCTCACCAAGACACCTTCCATAAAGCAGTCATCTCCAGGGGGGAAATGAGCTCCAAGGTGTTTGAGGAGAGAGAAAAAGAGAGTGAAGTCACTGGGAAGGACCTCCTTGCTGAAGCCTCTGCTTGCTCTAGCCTCTGAGCCATCAGGATACAGGGGGCCCGGGTTTCTTCACCAGCAAACATTTCCTGGCCCTTTATTATCTGCTAAGTCACAGTGTGGGGAGATGAGGAAAGACAGCTCCTGCCATGCCTGAGTGTCCAGTCATGGAGGGGACTTGCTCCCAGTAAGGAGGGGGTGGAGGTGGCAGTGCTGAGGAAGCGGTGGAGTTGTAGATTCCCAGCTCTTCAGTTTTAGCAAATGGAGCATCAACCTCTGGATCTTCTATGTCCTGGAGGGAACCAGGCCAAGGAGGCAAGAAGGCAGACCTCTCCCTAACTTGTTTTGGAATAAAAACCTCATCGCTGGAACAGAGAATTGATTTTCAAGAGAGATCCCATGGTTTTTAGGAAGGGAAAGTCTGTCATTGCTGCATGGTTCCCTCTCTGTGTCCCTAGCATGCTTCCTGAACCAGGCAGCCGTGAAGAGCTGGGAAGTTGGAGTGGGGTAAATGCACCTGTGAAGCTCGCCCACTGTGCCTTGTCTCTCTATAAGTCGTGTGAGCCCAGTGAGACAATGTGCAGATTTAAGAAAAGCTACTTTGGTGGTCACAGAGAGGCAGCAGGGGACAGAAGATGCTTGGCATTCATGGATGGCTGGTCTCCCAAGGTTCAGGAAAGCTGCTCAGGCAGGAGAGTCTCCTCGTACACACCACATGTTGTACTGAAAGCTGAGACCCCCCCAAAAGTACCCTGCCCTTGGTTTTATGCTGCAGGACACACTGGGATTGCCAGGCCAGCCAAAGCCATAGAAGAATCTGTCTTTCAGTCTACCTTTCCAAATCAGACATCCACTTAACAGAGTTGGTTGACTTCACACACCTACTGACCTGCATGTGGCTGCAAAGGTCTGTCCCTCAGACTCATGAGACAATTGGCTGACACTACCTCCAGGCTGCACTATAGATTCTGCTTGTCTTCCTGGCAGTAGCCCTGTCTGTTTAGAGTCACTGTGCACAAGCACCTGAGGATCCAAAATTCCCCAAGAGCACAGCCCATCTGAGGATGCCAGCATTCCTTAGTGTAGTATGCCCATGAAACACACACAAGCCAGGAAAGTGTGTGTGATTTTGGTCTGGAAGCAGTCATTACAGTGTCTCCAGTCCAACAGTACAGAGGCCAGGGTAAGGTCTCATGGTGGACATACTTTTCTGCACCACTGGCAATGTGCAAAGTCTTTTATGTCTATCTTCTCGTAACCCACACTGAAGGTGTCACTCTCCAGTTGGTACCACTGGTAATTCTTGTCACCCCCTCAGATTGGCAGTGGGCCACAGGTGGACTATTCAGTTCTGGAAATTTCCAGAACACCTGGCTGGCAGATTCAGCAATGCTTCAGATCACATGTGAAGGTCAAAGCTCCTAAGACTGGAAGGAAGACTTAGGAGAATGTTACTCTTACTCAGCTTGTGACCAATTATCTCTTCCTGAAAGTTTGCTCACACCAGGAAGACACCACCAGCACTGCAGGCCCTGAGGAATGTCTGGTGAGGTGGGGCAGAGGGAAGGGTCTGAGAAGGAAGTCTTCCTGCACTTGGGGAGAGAGAGAACAGACAGACAGGCAGAAGGGTTGGCCGATCCACACCCAGGGTGGAAAACCACCTACAAGAGAATACTTTGGTCTAACTCAGTCTCTCACTGTCAGGCAGCCTGGCATCTAATCCTGGCTCTGCCGCTTGCCAGGTTAATACACCTTGTCAAGTTTTTTAATCTCTCTGAGTCTCCTCATAAGCAAACTGGAAACAGCAATCACCTCTGTCATAGAGTTGTTATGAGAAACAAATTAGATCAGTTATACAATGTCTAAAGCTAAACAGAAAAATGGTCAACAAACATAGTGAACCCAGGATTGGTTTAATTTATTTCTTTTATAAAAACAATCCCACAGCATTTGTTATCATTTTGAGATAGCATAAGAGTAATCACAACAAATGTTTTAGAAACATATTCCCAACAAAGTATGCCTCCCAATCCTGTATTGCCTTCTCAACAATTTCTCACTTTCTTGATCTTTCCTAGTTGTAGACACTTTGTAGCACAGAGATATTATCTCCTTTTAGCATGATGCAACCAAGTTTTCTTCTTGACTTTGTTTTAGAATGAATCTCCTCAGCATCATCTAATACAAAGTTCATATACTCATCAACACCAATGATACTGCCCTCCATCCACATATCCACTTGCTCACAGAGCCACCCTTGAACCCAGGGTCTATTTCATAATTATCTGAAGATGAGGTTGATGAGCTACACCATCGCCTTCTGCACTTTCTGGCCCTGGCCACAGTACGCCATGGGGGAATCTCACAAAGACCATGTTCACCCTCATGCTACCTTAGAAAGCAATTTTGTTTTAATTCATAAATGGAGTGATCAGCAAGGAAATGTGTTAAACAAACTAATTTGAAGAATATTTGAGAATATATAAAAGCAGTCAGGGGGAAGATGGGCAAGATGGCTGACTGGAGCCAACTTTTGACAGAAGCTCTCATTCAGAGGGAAGGACTATGACCAGAAAGTACCCCACAATGCTGAAGAATGGGAGCTGAGCTGAGAAAGAAGTGTGATAACTGCATGTCACTTCCACTGAGGCAAGCTGTGACTCCAAGAAGGTAAATTTTTGGTACAAGACTTATTCCAAAGGAAAAGTATCCACCCACTCTCCCAAGAGTGGCTTTTGTTTTTGTTTTTTTTTTTACTTTTTGGCTCACTGTGTGTTTTCTACAGGTGAGCAATGATGAACTGAGGACCTCTTCTCTCACCTCCACAGGAGAGAGTTGCAGGAAGTGGAGACTATCCAGAGGGACCCTGTTGTGACCCTGAGCACTCTTTTGCCAGGCATGAAAGTTGAACTAATGTTTTCCCCATCATTTTGAACTTCCAGTCCATCCTCCCCTCCTTGCCTAATGGTCCAGAAGCCTAACCCATGTGGACGCCAGAATATCTGTGGTTCATTGCCTGGTCTGGTCACTGCAAGGGCCAGTGCTAGAAAACCTACACTATAACAGTGAGCCCAGCAGTAATACAGACAAAGGGGGGAGGTAGTTGGGCTTGGCTCTGTAAAAATGCAAACCAGTTGCAGAAGGAGGCTTGCCAGTCATGGCACCCCATCCTGCCAGACCAAGTGCACAGCACCCCATCCTGCCAGAGTTGCCTGATCTGCCCAGCAAGAGCCACTCTGACAGGGCTGTGAGCCACATACAGCACCCAGCCAGAGCCACTCATGGAGTGCTGTGCCCAGCTAGAGCCACAGGCCCCACATGCTCCACCCAGCCAGAGCCATTCATCGCACTCTCCATCCTGCTACAGCCATCTGCCATGTGCTGCCAGATCTGCGCTCTGCCCTACCAGAGCCACATGCCCCACAGTCCTCCCAGCCAGAGTTGTGTGTAGTGAGCTCCGCCCTGCCAGTTGCCAGGTGCCACACCCTGCCAGTACTGTGCTGGGCACCTGGCCCTACTGCTGGAGCCATGTGCCCACCGCTTTCAGAGCAGCTGCTACAGCCATTTCCCTGGTTGTGAAAGTCACCTGGGAGCTACACAGGGACACCTCCCATGAAGATCCAGTAAGAGCAGAGCGATGCTGCTGGGGTCTAATCTTGGAGAGATACCTCTCCAACTCTCAGGTCTACCAGAGGAAGCCAGACCTCACTCTATAAGAATACCAATGCTGCTGAGTGGCTGGGGCAAAGATGCAGTGGCTGAGGGAGAAAATCATTTGCTGACTTCTTTTCATCAGGTTTGGTCCTAGCTCAGGTGGAACACTCTCCAGTTGTCATTGACTACCCAAGGCAGGCAGGCCTCACCTCCACCAGCCAGCAAGTGGCAGAGGGGTGGCTGGGCTGAGGGAACATTGATTTTCCCTTGACTCTTGCAGTCACAAAGACTGTCACTTTTGCAGGACCACAGCCCCATGTGTTTAACAGTGACTGAGTGTGAAAGAGGTGCAAGTTGGGGAAAGTGATACCAGCCCCCTGGTCCAACTCTGCTACTGGGTGGGCCTTTCTGACTCCACAGAGCACTGGAGTAAGCCACATTTGAGCAGCCAGTAGTCCTCTCCTATCTAGTTGCTGCAGACCTTTTGAAGTCTCCCACTTGAGAGTTGGTACTGACTGGGTCAATTGGTTTGGAACTCCTAACCTGGAACAATCACCCAAGGACCCTCTTGGGTGGGCCCCTGGTTATGTGGTGAGAGGGGTTGACTTTTCTTCTCCCAGTTGTTGCCTGTGGGGGTGGGGTGTCTTAGTTGCTTGTATTTCTCCACAGCTGAAAATTTCAACCCAGAGTCACTAATCCACTATTGGAAATAGACCAACTGAATACAAGACAGAGACACCTACCCCAACCACACTAAGTAGGTCCCCAGAGCCTCAAACTGTAATACTATACAAGTCCTTTGCAAAGCTGTAGGGGAAAAAACTACAGTCACCAGTCCCAGATCCTTGGCAAAGGACTGGTTAACCACAACTATAGGAGCCCCCAATCCAATTTCACCTTACCTGCCTATCTAGCCAAACAGTGAAAAATAATCATGGAGCATAATCAGCAGAAAAACTATGGCAAGATGAATAATCAGAGTAGATCAATTCCCCCAAGAAATTATAACACAGACACACCAGGTGATCCCATTCATAAACAAATGGCTGAGATGTCAGAAATCAAGTTCAAAATTTGGATGGCAAATAAGATCAACAGAATGGAGTTAAAGATGGAATTAGAATTTCAAAGAGTAAATCAAAAGTTGTCTCAAGAATACAATGAATTCAAAGGCAAAATCACCAGAGATTTTGTCACATTGAGGCAAGAACTTACAGCCCTCAAAGATCTGAAAAATAAGTAGAATTCTTCAGTAACAGAATAGAGCAGGCAGAAGAAAGGATCTCTGACATTGAAGACAAAGTTTTTGAATGCTCTCAAACACTCAAAGAAGTGGAGAGCAAAAATGGATAATTGTCTCAGAGAGCTCTGGGATAATTCAAAGAAAACTAATATTCACCTTATAGGGATTCTTGAAAGCAACAAGGATGCTTCAAAAGGCACAGATGCTCTACTACAAGAAATAATTGACCAAAAGTTCCCAAACATGGAAGGAGATTCTGAAATTCAGATAATAGACAGTTTCAGAACCCTAGCATGACTCAACCCAAATAAAGCATCTCCTAGATACATTATAATTAACTTCACCAAAGTTAATATGCAGGAGAAAAATTTTCAAACAGCTAGATGTAAGAAAACCATAACCTACAAGGGGAAGAATATTAGAATGACTGCAGATCTCCCTGCTGAAACCTTTCAAGCTAGAAGAGGGTGGTTATCAACCTTTAATCTTCTAAAACAAAATAACTTTTAACTCAGGATCCTATATCCAGCTAAACTGAGTTTCATTTATGATGGAGAAATTAAATACTTTAAAGACACTCACATGTTGAAGAAATTTGCCATAACTAAGCTAGCTCTCCAGGATATTCTCAGACCTATCCTCCATAATGACCAGCACAATCTTCTACCACCAAAGTAAACTCACTCAGAAACTTTTGATCAAACTTCAACTTCCACAATGGTGAAAGGATTAAAAATATCCACTGGACTTTTGGAAAACTTGATACCCAAAATACTACCAGGCTTATCAATACTTTCAATTAATGTGAATGGCTTAAATTATCATCTAAACTGGCACATGTTGACTGACTAGATACAAAAACTCAAGCAAGATATCTACTGCATTCAAGAATCTCATCTTACCTTAAAAGATAAATATAGACTTAGGATGAAGGGATGGTCATCTATAACTCAGGAAAATGGAAATCAGAAAAAAGCAGGAATTGCAATTTTATTTGCAGATACAATAGGCTTTAAACCAACAAAAGTAAGGAAAGATAAGGATGGTCACTTCATATTTGTTAAGGGCAATACTCAACATGATGAGATTTCAATTATTAACATTTATGCACCCAACCAGAATGCACCTCAATTTATAAGACAGACTCTAACAGACATGAACAACTTGATTTCCTCCAACATCATAATAGTTGACGATTTTAATACCCCTTTGGCAGTGTTGGATGATCCTCCAATAAGAAACTAAACAAAGAAATTATAGACTTAAACTTAACCATTCAACAATTAAATTTAATGAACATCTACAGAGCATTTCATCCTAACAAAACTGAATACACATTCTTCCCATCAGCCCATGGAATATATTCCAAAATTGATCACATCTTAGGCCACAAGTCTAACCTCAGCAAATTTAAAAGAATAGAAATCACTCCTTGTATTTTCTTGGACCATCATGGAATAAAAGTTGAACTCAGTAACAACAGGAATCTGCATACTCATACAAAGTTATGGAAACTAAATAACCTCATGCTGAATTACAGCTGGATTATAGACAAAATTAAGAAGTAAATTACCAAATTTTTGGAACAAAACAATAATGAGGACATGAATTACCAGAACCTCTGGGATACTGAAAAGGCAGTCCTAAGAGGGAAATTTATAGTGTTGCAAGCCTTCTGCAAAAGAATGGAAAGAGAGGAAGTCAACAACTTAATGGCACATCTCAAGCAATTGGAAAAGGAAGAACATTTCAACCCCAAACCCAGCAAAAGAAAAAAATAAATAACTAAAGAAGTGGAAATGTTGAACAAGCCTTTATCAAGTTGTTGAAATAGCATCAATTATAAGAAATCTCCCCAAAAAGAAAAGCCTGGGACCAGATGGCTTCACATCAGAATTCTACCAAATTCTACCAAAAAGGAACTAGTACCTAAATTACTTAACCTTTTCCAAAACATCAAAAAAAAAAAGTAATACTCCCCAACGCATTCTATGAAGCAAATATCACCTTGATCTCCAAACCAGGAAAAGACCCAACAAGAGAAGATAATTATAGACCAATATCTCTAATGAATATTGATGCAAAAATATTTAATAAGATCCTTGGGCAGCACCTGTGGCTCAAAGGAGTAGGGCACTGGCCCCATATGCCAGAGGTGGTGTGTTCAAACCCAGCCCTGGACAAAAACTGGAAAAAAAAAATTCAATAAGATCTTGGCAAACAGAATCCAGCAACACATCAAAGAAATTATACATCATGACCAGGATGACCAGATGGTTTTCATCCCAGGGTCCCAAGGATAGTTCAACATATGCAAATCTGTAAATATAATATGTCACATAAGCAAAATAAAAAATAAAGACCATATGATTCTCTCATTTGATGCAGAAAAAGCTTTTAATAACATCCAGCATCCTTTCATGATCAGAATGCTAAGAAAATGGGTATAGAAGGAACATTTCTTAAATTGATAGAGGCCATCTACAGCAAACCCATAGCCAATATTGTGTTGAATGGAGTAATATTAAAATCATTTCCACTCAAATCAGGAACCAGGCAAGGTTTCCCATTGTCTCCGCTGCTTTTTAACATTGTAATGGAAGTCTTAGCCATCACAATCAGGCACAAGAAGGTAATCAAGGGTATCCAAATAGGATCAGAGAAGATCAAACTGTCACTCTTCACTGTTTTCCATGATTGTATATCTGGAAAACCCCAGGGACTCAACTACAAAACCCCTAGAAGTGATCAAGGAATACAGCAGTGTCTCAGGATACAAAATCAATACTCACAAATCTGTAGCCTTTATATATACGAACAATAGTCAAGGTGAAAAAATATTCAAGGATTCTATTCCCTTTACAATAGTGCCAAAGAAGATGAAATATCTGGGAATGTACCTAACAAAGGATGTGAAAGATCTCTATAAAGAGAACTATGAAACTCTGAGAAAAGAAATAGCTGAAGATGTTAACAAATGGAAAAACATACCATGCTCATGGCTGGGAAGAATCAACATTGTTAAAATGTCTGTCCTTCCCAAAGCAATCTACAGATTTAATGCAATCCCTATTAAAGTAACTTCTGTCATACTTTAAAGATCTGGAAAAAATAGTACTTCATTTTATGTAGAAACATAAAAAACCTTGAATAGCCAAGACATTACTCAGAAATACAAACAAAGCAGGTGGTAACACACTACCAGACTTCAGATTATACTATAAATTTATAGTGATCAAAACAGCATGGTACTGGCACAAAAATAGAGAGGTAGATGTATGGAACAGAATTGAAAACCAAGAGATGAACTCAGACACTTATAGTCATTTGATCTTTGATAAGCCTATCAAAAATATAAATTGGGGGAAAGAATCCCTATTTAACAAATGGTGCTGGCGAATTGGCTGGCAACTTGTAGAAGACTAAAACTGGACCCACACTTTTCTCCTCTAACAAAAATTGGTTCTCACTGGTGAAAGGACTTAAACTTAAGACATGAAACTATAAAAATTTTGGAGAGAGTGCAGGGGAAACACTTAAAAACATTGGCCTGGGAGAATACTTTATGAGGAGGACTCCCCCAGGCAATTGAAACAACATCAAAAATACATTACTGGGATCTGATCAAACTAAAAAGCTTCGGCACTACCAAGAACACAGTAAGAAAAGCAAGTAGACAGCCCTCAGAATGGGAGAGGATTTTGGAGGTTATATTTACAACAAAGGTCTAATAACCAGAATCCACAGAGAACTCAAATTTATTAAGAAGCAAGAAACAAGTGGGCTCGGCGCTTATAGCTCAACAGGCTAAGGCGCCAGCCATGTACACCTAAGGTGGCGGGTTCGAATCCCCAGCCTGGACCTGCCAAACAACAATGACAGCTGCAACCAAAAAATAGCCGGGCGTTGTGGCGGGCGCCTGTGGTCCCAGCTACTTGGGAGGCAGAGGCAGGAGACTCGCTTGAGCCCAGGAGTTGGAGGTTGCTGTGAGCTGTAATGCCACAGCACTCTACCCAGG
>CAUYTI010057969.1:0-17349 GCA_963575145.1 Galago senegalensis
TCTCAGGTTACAAAATCAACACTCATAAATCTGTAGCCTTTGTATATACCAACAGCAGCCAAGCTGAAAAAGCAGTCAAAGACTCTATCCCGTTCACAGTAGTGCCAAAGAAGATGAAATATTTGGGAGTTCACCTAACAATGGATGTGAAAGATCTCTATAAAGAGAACTAAGGTTACAACTTTCAAGCAACAACTTCGGTATAGCTTCTGATAGTTAATAGTTTTGTTTTTGTTAGTTTTGGTAATGGCAGTTAAAGACAAAGAATCTACAAAGGCAGAAACAAGGCTCAAAAAACCCTCAAACTTGAAACTTAAGCAGAGACAGTTGCAGAATGCTAAACTGTAGGCAGTGAGTGAGCAGTTAAGTTGATGGGAGAATGAGTGGAAGGGTGGAAGAGAATGGGCCTTAGGAGTGTATGGCAGAGAAAGTGGGCCACGAAACTGACAAGGAAAAGTGGCTGAACTCTGGTGAGCGGGTACAGCAAATACAAACTCTTGGAGAAGGAATACAGACCAATAGAGGACCCTCAGGGTGTCATTTGCTCTGTGTTCTTTTGGAAGGTGTACTATAGTTTTGAGTTTAAATTTTTGACAATTTTGATGTGACCCACAGCACTTAATCAATATATCTATCCTTTAGTTTAGCAACCTTAATTGTCTGGCACAGAGTAAATAAAAAAAATGTTAGCTACTAGTATTGTTTATTATTATTTATTATTACTAATATTATTTTTGTTTTTTGGAGGAAGTGGATAAAGAGGAGGAAAGTCATCTAAGGCCACAGTGTAACTGGCAGGGAACTCAGTCTCTTTCAACTGCAGACTTCCTTATAAGCAGCTAGGTTGAAATGTTTCCATGTCCTCTTTTCTACATTTTTTGGAATAATGTACAAATGTGTTAATAAGGTGTTTAAGTTTACTTTTCACGAGAATTCAGCAATTCCCCTCAATCTTCATATGCTCTGACTTCTCTTGTCTCCTTGATGATTCTCAAACATAAACTGCGTCCCTCCCTACCTTTGGGTCATTTTTTCCCTTTGTTGGAGTGTCCTCCTGTGCCATTTTACATATCTGTCAACTTGCTGCTTATCCTCTAAGACATAGCTGTCTTAGTCAGAGATTGTTTAGATGCACTAGCAGAGGTCACCGTAAGCTAGATTTTATGACAGCTGTGAGTGTAATGGGAGGGCACGTAAGACTGCCAAACAGAACCTAAAGGAAAGAAGTGTGGTCAAGCCTCAGGAGGACTGGTCTGAAATTAGAAAATAGCCTGGAATCAAATCTCCTGTCCTTTCTCTCTTTGCAGCTATAATAAATGTCACTCTTCTCTTCTCTCTCTTCTCTTCAGTATCTGCTTCATTCTTGTCTATCTGGAATTGGGTTCTGCTTTTCCCTGTGCAGGAAATAACTACTACAGGCTTTGCATCCTTTCAGCATAATTAATACCAGAATTGCCTGGAATTTTTATTTCCAAATTACAATTTTGTTTTTGAAAAATAGCCAAATTAGTTTGGGCTAAGCTTCTACTCCTGGAAGATCAACATTGGCTAGTAGAAGCAAGCTGTTTATTCAAGCACGTCTGCAGGGCCCCCTCCCTTTGATAAAGAAGAAAAAGATGCAGGTTGTGCTCACTGTATGCAAGGAAGGAAGCCTCCATTCATCTTCTTTTTAAAGCAGATTTAAACTCCCACCAGGTGAGACTCATTACTCCCCTGAGTGAGTCTGTGGAGTTTTCACATCATAATAGTGTTTATTATAAAGAACACACACACAAAACTCCTCATTAGAATGTGAGCACCTGAACGATTAGTAGATTGTCTAATTTATCTTTATCTTTACAACACTTAATAGTGATTGGTCCTCAAGGAGCTCCTTCTGCTAGGAGAAAGCCAAGAATAATTACTTCAATACAAGGAAACATTTTCTTTTTTTTTTTGGTTTATTGTTGGGGATTCATTGAGGACACAGAGAACCAGGTTACACTGATTGCATTTGTTAGGTAAAGTCCCTCTTATGACTATATCCTGTCTCCAAGAGGTGCATCACCCAAGAAAATATATTTTTTTCTTTTTTTTTAAGGAAATATTTTCTAAGGAAAACTTCTTGTAGAAGTTCAAGAGAATTAGAAATCATTTTTTATATGAAGGATCAAGAAGTGTTCATGATTGAGGTAGTATTTGATTTGTGTCTTGAAGGGTATGTGATTTTTGTCAGATAAAGAAGTCAAGAAAAAGGCATTTACAGCTGTGAGAAAACAGACGTGAAATTGTGAACGTACGGAAGAGTGAGAAGTATGCATGGAAAGTCGTATGGGGTCCAATGAAATTGTGTGGTTGTTTGGAATTCATCAAAGGGACGAATGAAAAGTGAGGTGGTGCATATAATTAATATAAATTTTCAAAGCTTTCACTAAAACATCATTGTGTTTTTGTATCATAGTTTGCAAAGCAACAGTCAAAGAAAAAGATACTTTTAAATACATTAAAATGGAATAAAAGTTCAGGTGAGGATAAAAGAAAATAATGAACATGTAATTTAGAGTTTGTATCACTTTTTATTTATTTATTTTTGCCTAGGAAAACATATTTTATAACAGGCACTTTATTGAAAAAATCCATTAATAAGTCACATTCGTAGAATCATCAGATTAAAAATTCATTTATTTTTGCCTTATCAGAATGGAAATAAATGAGAATAAGCAAAGGCTACTTATGTTGACTTTGCTATCACAAGGGAGTCGGCCACTAGCACTTGTGTGGAAGTGACTCAAAGGCAAGCAGAGGAATGAGGAAGGGAAAAGAGGAGGCCTTAAGTGTGCCCTGCTTGGAGGGTATTGGTACAGGGAAGGTAGGTGGGATGACTAGAAGGAGGGCATCTTGTGTGATGATTGATTTGGTGGACATATTTAGATTTATTTGTTTGGTCCTAAATTAGAAGTGGCACAAAAACTAGGGAAACTCTCAGCTAGTAATCAAGTCCTGGGTAGGCATTTGGGGTCACAAGTTACAATGTTATTGTTTGGCTTAGGGACCCTTTCCTGGGAATACTGGTCTGATTTCCTGCACATCTGACTTGCCTACAGGAGGTGAGCGTCCTCAACTAATTACTCTAATTGATGACCGTTGGCTTCTGAGCTGGTTACTGCAGATTGTGGGTCAGGGTTATATTTATACCTGGTTTTCCATTGTGCATTTACAGGGTCAGTTTCTTATCTACAAAAATAACATGAAATGGTTGAATGCATAAGTGGAATCTTTTTTATCTATGCAGGTCTCGTACAAAATGCTACACTCAGCTCTTATTACAAATATGTTCAACAAATTAAATAAACATACAGTTATAAATAAGAGAAACAAGAGACCCTTATGTACTACCCCAAATGTTCCTAGGCTTAAAAACGTATGGGTATAATAATATCATGGTAGTAATAGTAATACTTACTAAATTATCTCCTATCTTCATACTCCTGTGAAGCACTGATTGATAATTATTCTCCATATATTTAATATTAGATTAATTACCCACAGACTTCTGCTGGGTGCCATTGTTTGCTCCCTTCCAAACAAACCCATCTTTTTAATGGATCATACTTTCTTGCCTGATTCTGTCTGTCTTCCATAGAAAACCCTTCAATGTCTATTCAGAACAAATTTCTAAAAAGCCTTTTTTCTTTATTTAGTCTGTCATGCCCAGCCAAATGTATATCCCATTTTCTTCTGAAGCTGGGATCTGTGCCCTACGTAAATAAAACACTCACCACCAGGTCAGTGTGAATGAAATGAATGATTCTGTCTTTGTCGCTGGGTGAGTGTGCTTATCTGGCCTGTGCAACATTTGATGCCTTGACCGTTCTCTCTTTCTTCAAATACCTTGACTTTGATTTTTAGAATCCTTTTGGTTTTCCTCTTACCTATCTATTTCATCTCATCATCATAAATATGTTGCCTAGACTTTTTCTTTTTCATTTCATTCATTTTCAAGTTCTTGCTTCAGAAGTCTTCTGTTCTTCAACTTACACTCCTTCAACGAGCCCCTATTTAATCTGTGGCTTCAGTGACGTTTATTTGCCAACTGCCAAACATATGTCTCTTCCAGGTTGCACATATGTATCTCCAGCCACCTTTTGGATATATTTCCTTCAGGGTGGAGTAATCTAGGTCATTACTCTTTTTGGGTTTTCACTGAGAGGGGAGGGAACAATCCCCAAATGAAGATCCATGTGATGACCAAAGTATGACACTGGTTTTAGACTACAGATTTTTGATAATGTCTAATTTAAGAATGTGGCAAAGCTCCCATTCCATTTTTCTACTCTCCTGCCAACCTTATCTACTATGCACACACACAAACTCACACATGCACCGAACTGCATACACACATGCATACCCATACTTCTTGCCTTCAGGATAGAAGAACATTAGATCTTTCTCATACTCCATAAAGCAAAGGTGTCTGAGAGTCATTAAATTCTCATTTGGGGGCCCACTCTGTTAATTTAGTTTTTTTTTTTTTTTTTGAGACAGAGTTTCACTTATCAACCATCAATGGAGTGCTGTGAAGTCATAGCTCATTGCAACCTCCAACTCCCTGGGCTTAGGTGATTCTCTTGCCTTAGCCTCCCAAGTAGCTGGGACTACCGGTGCCCACTACAACGCCTGGCTATTTTTTTGTTGCAGTTTGGCCAGGGCTCGGTTTGAACCCACCACCCTCAATATATGGGGCCAGCGCCCTACTCACTGAGCCACAGGCACTGCCCCCACTCTGTTCATTTAATGTAATGTTTGTTGAACTCTCTCTAACTTGGCAGATAGGTATTTTTTTTCCCACACACATGGAGAGGTGTTTGAGGAAGGAGAATTGAAGGGGCAGAATCGTGTTCTTTTGATACATGTTTTTATTTCAGAGAAAAACAAAGAAGGAGAATTAGATTTCTACCAGCCCTTTCAAACCAAATGTCCTAAGAGACTTCAAATTCAACAGACAAAACTTCAGCCTTCATTGCAGTGTCCACTCTCAGGCTGCTTTTCCTCCTGGGCTCACTGACACAGTGAACAAATTGCCCTCCATTACTGAGGTGAGAATGGAGAAAAGACAGAAATATGCAATTCTTATTTTTCTCTTTGTATTTTCTAGTAAGTATTAACAATAGAAAAGGGAAAATGTACATTCTCTTTTGCAATAATATCACTTTTTACAAGTGGCAACGCTATTTCCTGATGCTAGTTAAACTCTGTGGCTGTTATCAGTCTTTTACTGATGGGGTCATGAGTTTGCATTGTAATATCTCAAACTATACCTCTAAATCTTATAGTCTCATTCTGGCCTGGCTATTTTTTTAGAATTCCATTTTTTTCTGCTAGACAAATAATAACCTCTTTATATTAGTTTACAATTTATAAGTTTTGTGGTTTTAATTGGGGGTTTTTTTGTCCCAAAAAAGCTCATGTTGACATTTTCTCCCCAGTACGGCAGTTGGAAGGTAGGGTTTCATGGGAGATGGTTGGGTTGTGGTAGTGAACTCTTCGTGGATAGCTTTGGTTCCATTCTCTTGACTGTGAGTCCTTTTTCTTGTGTCAGCATTCCCTCAGGAATGGATCAGTTCCCAGGAAAGCAGGTGAGTGTAAAGCGAGGTTCTCTCTGTAGGTTTCTATTTCCCCTTCACCGTGTAGCAGCACAACGCAAAGCTCTTGGTCAGAAGCCAGGGCCATGCCCATTCACTTCTCAACCTTCAGAACCATGAGCTAAATAATCTTCTTTTCTCTGTAGATTACCCTGTCTCAGGTGTTATCTTATAGCCCCACGAAATGGACAAATACAACAGGATTGCTCATAAATGTGTTTAAGGTACATGCATGTCTTTGAACCATCTGAGATAAATAAGTGATATATGGGTCTGTACAACAAAGGAAAGATTTGCAAGTGCAAGCTAGACTTAAAATACCAGGTTCTTAGTTGAAGAATGAACATAAAAATAGGTTATTCTGAAAGTTAATGTGACCTCCTCACACATACAAAAATTTTGTTCTCTAAGAAGTCAGATTCTTAGAATTGCAAAGAACACAGCAACATTTTTCACAGAAATGCCCTGGATTTTTATCACTTATTTTGCTTTTTGTCTCTGATGAAAATGCATTTCAAAATTTAACCATTTAAAGTATAGGCTGTCAATTTTTTCTTCTACCCATATACAGAAGATGGCTTAGACTTTTTCCATGAAAATAATTTTAATACTCTTCCACTATGATACAGATTATAAGATCTGTAATAAGTTAGAAACTTTCATAAGAGCACTACTGAAAATGTTTGATTATTAAATAGTTTACAAGTACCAGTGTACAGGGTATCACTTTTTTGTGTGCTAAAGGAGTAATGACTTTTTCTTTTTACTACCTTATTCTGCATCAAATAATCAAATAATCTTTGTAGTGAAGTGAGAAAAATACAAGCTCCCCTCCACTGGCTCTTAATGTTTAACAGAACTCATGCAGCTTTCTTTTGAACTTAAAGATATAGATTAAAACAAAAGAGTTGAAAGAAATACAAAGCAAAAATGGTATCCTAAAGGAGCTCCTTTTGCAAAAATGGTCCTAAGTCTGAAGATCAGTTTGGTCTGTTTTAAGCTTCGTTAGTTACCTCAGAACCCTTTAGTTAATTCTAATACTAAAGTTTCCTCCTAATGGAAAGTACTATTCATGCTTAATCTGTTTATTTGTAAATATACAGTCATAAACAGAAAGAGCTTTGTATCACTTAGGAAAAAAGTTAAGACTCCACAAACAGGCAGGCAGGTTGGATTTTACTTTCAAAAGAATTGCCACT
Organism: Galago senegalensis; assembly: GCA_963575145.1. Taxonomy (NCBI): domain Eukaryota; kingdom Metazoa; phylum Chordata; class Mammalia; order Primates; family Galagidae; genus Galago; species Galago senegalensis. Next base: position 6,821 of record CAUYTI010057969.1, read on the forward strand.
GCCTATGCGTGAGTGCCTGGAGGGCCCCTATCTTGACTAGGAAAGAGAGCTCTTTGTAAGTGACCTCTCATAAACTCATCTAGCTCTCCACGCTGGATCGGTCTTGGTCATTTCTTTGGTGTCTTGACACCATCTCCATTTAGAGGGCAATATTTCTACAGTGTCCTGGGATTTTCCTGAAGCAAGCAGTAATAGCTAACATGTATTATGCATTTACTCTGTGCCAGGCATTGTTACATATATTTCAGTCATTAAATTATTTTACCCTATGAAGAAAGAGATACTACAGGTCTATGGTCTCCCTGAAATCCGTGGGGACAGATGTGTTTCAAAAACTAGAGGTTTTAGGTTTCAGAAACATAAAACTGTGCAAGTATGGTAGATGTATATTACTCCCCAAAGGGTCTGGGGTGGCACTCCGTAATCAAACACACTATCATTTCTATAAGGAAACTTATGAACATTCATACTACATGAGAAAGTTTAACTATAAAGAACCCATGTCAGATCTTCTTATTATTATTATTTTGCTAAATGTATTTGCTCTAAACTTTAAAAAAGTATTTAGTTTTGAACAATTTTGGATTTTATAATTGTGATTGACAGAGAGTGATATATATTATTACTCGAATTTTATGTATGAGAAAATCAAGATATAAAGCTATTCAGTAGCTGGCACAAAATGATATCAATAATGAGTTTGGGAGCTGGAAATTGAACCCAGGCAGTTTGGCTTCTGAATTTCTCAACCTCTGTAATCTATCACTGTTCTTGAGGCTGGATGAGAAAGAGAAGATAATTTATTAAAATCTTTCTTAGTAGTGCAGGAAATTTTTATTCTTTGTTCCTACAGATAAATTCTTTGCATGAGATATGATTCATAAAAACATACTGTTTTTTCTAATGTTTAGATGAGAGCTACCTCTTCATAACCTCCATTCATTCACTTTAATTTTGTGTTTAGAAGTGACAAATAGTAAATCCATTCTTAAATGACAGTATTTCAAATATTTAAGGATGCTTCTTGCTAGTTTTCTTTATTTTTTTCCTTTCTTTATCTAAATATTCTGAGTTCAGTCATATATTGAATCATTTTATTTTTCATGGCAAGTCTAAATGTCCTCTTCGCAAGCATCACATTTTTATTAATGTCCTTTTAAAATACATAGTCGATGGGTACAAACAGATGTAACGGACATTGAAAACCAAAGGGTGGGAGGAAAGGATCGGAGGAAGTGAGAGGTGAAAACTTATCTATTTGGTATAAAGAATACTATTTGGTGATGGGCACACTAAAAGCCCCAATTTAAGTATTATACAAGGTATCTATGAAACAAAGACATTTTTGCCCCCTTGATATTTTTTGAAACTTAAAAACATATATATATATATTGATGAGATGCCAGTAAGCTCACTTGGTTTATTTAAAGTAGAATATAGTGGGATATTTATCCCCACCTTTCTTGTGTTATTGGAAACTAATTAATGTGCTAGATTTTTTATTATCTATATTCTGCTATTGATTTAGATTACATCTGTGGTTAACTAATACTCATATAGCACTTTGGAAGAGCAATATCAGAAATATGGTAGAATAGGATTTTCCACCCTTATCTCTTCACAGAAATAGCAATATGAATAACTATCCATACATGAAAAATCTTCATAAGAGCTAAGGAATTCACGTGAGAGATTATAGCACTTAAAAATAGCACATACATGAGAAAAATCACATTAAAGAGGGTAGAAAGGAAAGTTTCACACTATCTTATCACCCTTTCTCAAACCCAGACAACACATCATCAAGAGAGAGAGATATTCTCTACTTGGGGGAAGGAGAGGGAAGAATTATGAACTCCAGTATGAGGCCTGCCCAAATGAACTCCAGGGCTAGGGCATTTACCACAGCCCCAGATCCCGGGCTGGTACTCATATACTGAACTTTCAGGTCGCCCCACATAGACCCTGGCATCAAGATGGCATATGCAGACCTAGGTGTAGGCTGGTCCGGAAGCTCTACTCTCTAGAGTTCTCCCTCTGCCTCCACCACCAGATTCATCTGTTAACCACAGGCCAGAGTCTGGCATGTGATCCCATATTCCAACAGACCCAGAGGTTAGGTCCACCCCATAGATCCCACTTCAACTTTCATTGACCCAGATTCTGAGACTGCTTCTTGTACCCAGGACTCAGGCCTGCTAATTTGGCCAGACCAGCCCCCTGCTGACCCATGCTGTAGGTCAGTCCCTATAGTTCCAGACATGGATCCAAGGTCCAAATCCCACTAACATACCTTGGTGCTGATTTGGCCTCTGTAGACCCAGGTGCTAGATGGGCCTCTATGGGCCAGAATGAAAGGCTAACAATGAAGACTCAGGCATCGGGCCAAGCTTTCTAAGGATTCTAGGATAAAGCCCACCACAAACCCAGTCAGAAGGCCCACTAAGAATTTCTGGATAGGGTGATAGGAGAAAAGCTTTCTCCACAAAACCAGTCAGTCTATAAACAGTGGAAAATGTTCCTGCCTTTCAAAAGTGCAGACACCAATGTAAAGCCACAATGATTATACATAATTAGGGAAACAGGACATGACCAAAGGCACAAAATAAAGTACCAATAGCCAACCCTAAAGAAATGAAGATCCACAAACTCCCTGACAAGGAATTCAAAATAATCCTCTTAAAGAAGCTTAGTGAAGTACAAGAGAACACAGATAGAAAACCAAGAAAAACAATACATGAACAAAATGAGTTCAGAAATAGAAGCCTTGACACCTATGGTACATATTGAAAGGGTACATGTTTGATCTATTAAAAATAGAGTATAAATGTCATAACACAATAACTTAAGTAAATGAGGTGAGGGTTGTTTTAACCAGTACAATGTAAGCATTCCAAATTGTATATGAAATCAGCACATTTGTACCCTATAATGCATTAATGTATACATGATCTACCTCTTTATGATTTAATAAAAAAAAATCAGAAATCCTGAAGAACACAGAGACTGAAATTTAAAACTACATAGAGAAATTCGATAACAGTCTCAATTAAGCAGAAGAAAGATTTAGTAAGCTCAAAGATAAGTCATCTGAAATTACTTAGAGAAGGAAAAAGATAAAAAGAATGAAGAAAGCCTATATGACTTATGGGACACTATGATGTGGACAAATATATAAATTATGAAGGCATAAGAAGCAGTGGAGAAAGCTTATTTAAAGAATAATGACATACAGCTTCCCAAATATGTATGGAGATGGAAACTATTATCCATATTCATGAAGCCCAAATAACCCCAGATGGGTTGAATATAAAGAGATATTCACTAAGAAAGATTATAATCAATTCTTTTCTTTTTTTTTTTTTTTACAGTTTTTGGCTGGGGCTGGGTTTGAACCCACCACCTCCGACATATGGGGCCAGCACCCTACTCCTCTGAGCCACAGGCACCGCCCCAGACAATAGACTTTTTAACACAAGCAGACGTCCAGCCATACCTAAAAATAGTATCAATAGTAATCAATTCTCAAAACCCAAAACAAAGTGAGATTTTTGAAAGCAGCAAGAGAAAAATAACTCATCAAAAAGAAAGAAAGAAAGAAAGAAAGAAAGAAAGAAAGAAAGAAAGAAAGAAAGAAAGAAAGAAAGAAAGGGAAAGGAAAGGAAAGGAAAGGAAAGGAAAGGAAAGGAAAGGAAAGGAAAGGAAAGGAAAAGGGAACTACCATTAAGACTGACATCAGATTTCTTAGCAGAAACTTTGCAGGCCAGAAGAAAATGGAATGATATATTCAAAGAACTGAAAGTTAAAAAAATCCCTGACAACCAAGAATAATGTTGGCAAGGCTGTTCTCCAGGTATGAAAGAGTGATAAATACTTTCCCTAGAAAATAAAAACTGGGAATTCATCATCATTAACCCTGTTTTACAAGAAATGCTAAAAGGATTTATTCAAGTTAAAAAGATACAAACTAAACAACATAAAAGTATATGGAGGTATGGAACTTATTGTAGAGGCATGAATATAGTCAAATTCAGAATACACTAATTCTGACATGGTGGTTCTTAACGACTTTTAACTTTAGTAGAGAACTAAAAAACAAAAGAATTAAAAATAACTATAGTTACAGTAATTTGCTAATGGGCACACAATATATAAAAGATGTGAATTGTAACATCAGTAACAAATATGTTGTGGGAGAAGTTAAAGGATGGAGTTTTTTGTATAGTTACTCGTTTGTTGTCTGTCTTCATGACAACAGGATCTTTTCCAGGAAGATTGATTTGTTCACTGTTATACCTCACTGCACTTATCACAATGCCTGCATTTACACATTTTGAGTAAATGTTTTTAACTAAATTAATTGAGTGCTAAGGTCCATTTAATATCTTTATCATGGCATGGATACAACTTTTATACAGTTACATGACCAAAGATAGAATCTTAAAGCAATCCACTGATTATTTTACTAAAGTTTGATACATAACCATTAATAATCAACTTCAGTGTTTGGCCTGGTATCATTTTAAATCAAAGACACCTAAAAAAAATGTATCATTACTATTTGGTTGAAGTGATGATCTATTTCTTTCTGACATTTCCATAATCAACGAATAAAGCAGTACTATAATAAATATCTTACTATTCCTCCTGAAGGTCCCCATATTTTTCACATTAATAAACCCACATTCAATTTAAGAACTGATTCTAGAAATGCCATGAGGATCAACACGGGGTATGTCATTTCCTGTAGCTACTAGTACCTTGATTTTTGGAAATTGGAACATTTGTCAATTATCAATCTGCAGTTCTCCTAATATTCTTGATTCTTTTGAATATATGAGAGCTTTCCATAAAGCTTGTAGCCATGCAATATGAAAAATAGAAGACTGGAGCCTTTTGGACAGCGATAGGTGGTATATAATGCTCTTTCCGCAGTCTATTATAAAATTGATCAGGACTTGGATACGTGAACACAGTAAAACTACATTGTCTTTCTCATCACATTATCACCTTTGAAGAACTGCCATCAACTTTTGTCTCTTGTTTTGCTCTTTCCAACTCTAGGCCTTTTCTGACTGTTAGAGAAGATAGATTGGTGCTTATCTTTTTTTTCTGTAACCTATTGATATTATTCCATTGTTCACCAACTGAAAGCTTTTTCCTTCTTCTTCCCCTTTTATTTTTACATAATAATGATAATAACACCTAACATTTGAGAACATTTTGCAGGCACCACATGATTTTCATACTTCTCATTTAATCCTGCAAGTGTCCCAAGAGATTCACCCCTTAATTACCCTCATCATCAGAAGGAGAGAATGTTTATCTTGGAAATATGTTTCAATACACATAGGTCATACCGGACCAGGGCCTGGCTGCCAGAGAAAGTTAATTATAGAAACAGAGGTCAGTTAATTGGCTCTTAATTAGCTTATTTGGGTTCTGATCATGGAAACAGCCAAAAACTCCATTATTGTCAACTCTATATTCTAGTTTGACAGTAAAACTAAATTCACAAGATAAACTGTAACTAATATAGTAAGGGAGTGAAACGAATTGGTGCTTGTAGGAGAAGGATTTGTTTGCTGTTACTAGCTTAATATTTAATCTAATAAATAAAATATAAAGTGGCCTTTTCTAGGAAGATTGTAAGACTTTGGGGGAAAAAAAACAATAAAATATCTCATTCAACATAGCTTTCTATTGATAGAATTGGCTTAGAAATAAACCAAAGCCTTTCCTCTGAAGAAATTTGGATTTAAATTTAAAAGGCTAAGTGTAAAAAGTCACTGCCAAAAGGCAAAGCCACATTTAATGGCATGATGAGAAGAAGTGATTAAAAGCATTTTCTACCTCAATTGTCTGTGGAGACGTTTAGCTCTTTTATCCCCATGATTTGAAGCTCTCAAGGTAAATGCTCTTTTTCTCTTTTCTAATCTTTTCAAGGTATATTGGAAAGACTGGACTTTTATAAAAAAAAAAAAATCAGAAGAACTTAGGAAGTTTTTTTTCAGTTCTCACAAGTTATTTTCAGGGAGCTAAAGGGGTCGATAGACTTGCCTATTATAAGAAAGCTTGTTTTCATACGTGTTTTCTCTAAGGCAATCCGATTCACAGTATAGTGAGGTGAGAGGCAATGCATCCTTCTGCTCCCTCCTGAGGCAGACGACAGACTGTTTTTTTTGCAGTTCTTTTTTTTTTTTTGGCTGGGGCTGGGTTTGAACCCGCCACCTCTGGTATATGAGGCCAGCACCCTACTCCGTTGAGCCCCAGACGACAGACTTTTAAACATAGGCAGACTTCCTGCCATACCTAAAAATAGTATAAGTTCAAAGGTTTATGGAATATTTTGAGGTCAAATAAAAGTTACAACTGGCAAAGGATGGGTTGATCCATTACCTCAGCTTATCAAAGGACAGCATCTTATCCAAGACGGGTACATTTTAATAGGACTGGAAACAACTTGAACTTGAACAGAGGGCACAAGGCAGAAAACAGGGTGGATTTACATTTCTTCACAGGAAAGAGCAGAGTGATCTTAATTATCTAGGTTTGTCTTCTTCAGTTGTCAGGGAGCTTTCTCCATGAAAGCATTGGATTTTCCACTGCACATGGTATCACTACTCAGCAACCAGAATTCAGTTTTATTACAAGCAGACTTTCTGATCAATCAGTTACTATTTCCATTTGATAAAGAGATGGAAAGTAAAGGCTGTTGGGTTCACAGAAAAGTCCTAAAATTTGGGTGATTGTTTTGTTTGTGTTTTTCTCATTGACCATCTATTTCGAAATGGCTCCTACAGATGTCTCTCAGTTAGTAGTTATTTTTTTATTAGGCACCAAACCCGTCTCTGGTTAAGACTACTTACCTAATTATCCTTTATGGACAACAGAATCCAGATTACAAAGCTGACTAGAATTTTTTGATTTAGTTATCTATCTGAAAGTAAACCAGAAAAGGTTGTATAAATAAGGACTTTATGAAGACAAAAAAGAATAAATTCTGATTATACATATATTTTAGTACAATTAACTTGAACATAATTATATGCAATAAAGTACATAATTATTATGTGGGGGTCTAATATTACTGGCTAATTTCATTAGAGATCGGTAAAACATCTTTGAGCCAAGATTGCCTAAGAATATATTTTTACTCTGATCCGCTTTTAATATTTTTCTTTTTTTGTATTTCAACACCCAGGTCCTGCATTTTTTATGTATGATTTACTTTAATCACCTGCTGGTGCTATTAGTATTACTGTGATTGCTTCTTTGATGTTACCAATTTCAAAGTTATAAGCCTGACCTTCTGAAATTGCTTAAAGCTTTAAATATAAAATTTTGAGCACAGAATCATAAGCTGGATTTATGTTAAAAAATCAATCTATTTTTCCCCTTTACCATAAAAATAGCATATATTCATCATAAAATTTATATAAACAAAGGTAAAATAACAACTATCCATTATTTTATTAAACCGTATATACAACTTCAGATTTTTAATGGATCTTTACGCATATGTAAATTTAAAATTACTGTATATCCTGTGTTGTGCCCCTTGTTTTTCACTTATATCGTGAACTCTCATTTAAATAACCTTGAGTTTGAACATTTAATTTACTTCCATTGTCTCTCCATTACAAATCACTGTGCTAGGTTTTTGAAGTTAAATATTTGAGCACATTCATGGTATTCTTCTCTTCCACTTCAGTGGGGGGAGGAGGGATTAGGTTTTATAAGCCTTTGTTATTGTTTTTCATTGTTGGCAAGAGTAAACTTTATTAAAAAAAATATACTCTGAGTAGAGCAAGGACTCTGGATACAATAATATAGAACATATGCTGTTTAATATTTTACAAACAAAGTCCGAGGATAGGCTATGGATTCAGAATGCAGCTCAGGATCCTAATCAGCATAACGTCTCAGGGTTTCTGGATGTGCAGAAGGTTTATATCCTCCTCATCATTTTCAACTCTAAGATCCCACTTTCCCGAGCTTCTCAATTACACTCACGTTTTATTTCTAGAGTGTTCCGCTTTCTCTGACAAAGATCAAAATTTGGGACTCCTCCAATTTTTTGTCTGTTTAAAAATCCAGTTACTTATTTGCTTACTTGGCAAATATTTACTGAGTACCTAACATGTGGCCACCTGAACTTAGGTGCTAGCAGTATGGCCACCGGGAAGAACGGTAAGAAATCCAGGCTCAGCTGGACCTTCCATTCTAGTTGGCAAAGACGGTGTTATAACAGAAAAGGAGCAAAACATATAAAGTGTCATTGGACAGATACAATTTGTGTAGAGGACTGAAGGGGGTGAAAAAAGCAAGTCATTTGATTGGATAGCTCTGCGTGAGCCCTCTGCACACAGGGGACAGCAAGGCAAACACCCGAAAGAGCATTTCTGTCATTTAAAAACCTGTGTGACTATGACATCTCTCTAGTATACATACCTAGATAGTAAAATAAAGATAAGGAGAGCAAATTACACACGTATAGTTCCTCTTCTGACTTGAAGCATATTCCAATTTTCTAGACCTTTTGCCTAAAATATATCTTAGCACCTTCATTTTCTTTTTTGTTTTGAGACAGAGCCTCAAGCTGTCCCCCTGGGTAGAGTGCCGTGGCATTACAGCTCACAGCAACCTCCAACTCCTGGGCTCAAGCGAGTCTCTTGCCTCTGCCTCCCAAGTAGCTGGGACCACAGGTGCCCGCCACAACGTCTGGCTATTTTTTGGTTGCAGCCGTCATTGTTGTTTGGCGGGTCCGGTCTGGGGATTCGAACCTGCCACCTTGGGTGTACGTGGCTGGCACCTTAGTTGGTTGAGCCATAGGCGCCGAGCCCCAGAGCCAATTTCTAACATGAGAATGACAAATACTGAGCTCTTTGTGGAATCATGAGGATTAAATGAGATAATACAGGTGGAAGAGCTAGCAAATTGCCCAAGGGTACAACAAATAAATATTATTTCTCCACACTTCCATGATGTTTTCAGGTTTTTCCCCTTGATTAATTCTTCCATCTTTCTCAAGGTCAAAATGCTAAAGTTGACCTAGTTTTCATGAACAAGGATGGAGACAGAGAAGGGAAAAGAAAAAGGCCTGAATTGATCTCCTGCGCCCTGGTGGCTCCCAAATGGGTCTTCCAAGTCTAGTCCTCCCTGAACTCCAGCTCCCATAGCTCACCAGTGGTCCATAAGAGTTTTTTGCTCAGCCCTAGTTCCAGCTCCCTTGAGCTAATCTTTTTTCTTTTTTTTATTAAATCATAGCTGTGTACATTAATGTAGTCATGGGGTACTGGTTCTATATACAATCTGAAATATTTTCATCAAACTGGTTAACATAGCCTTCATGTCATTTTCTTAGTTATTGTGTTAAGACGTTTATATTCTACATTTAGAAAGATTCACATGTACCCTTGTAAGATGAACCATAGGTGTGGTCCCACCAATCACCCCCCTTCCATTGAGCTAATCGTAAATCTAAATTCTCATTGGCCTCTGATATGGCATGAGAAATTCAGTCTTCTCGGAGCTCCTCTTGATTCTTCCCTCACTCACCTTGCTTGAGGAGTAGAATGGGCTTTCTTCATTACTCCTCTTCATGGCTACTCTGGGCTTTGATGGGCCAGAGAGGAGACAGCAGAAAGAATTAACAAGGAGTGACAAATTAGACAAAGTTCTAGAGTCATGTCCTCTGATCCATGTTCTTGATTCCGTCAATGAACTAAGTGGGTGAGGGGGGTGAGAACAATGGCCATGCTCTCTCCTTTATGAGAGTACCTCCTCTCAGAAAGGCAGAATAGGAGTTGTCCTGTTTGCCTTTAGAAAGAACATCTTTGTATCTTTGAGATTTTTCCACACTGAGTGGTACTCAAGTTATCTAGCATAATCCCCTTTGGGAAATTCCTCCATCTTCAGTCCTGATGTTCTAAGAGCAACTCAATTACAGATGCTTAAATAATTTGGTATTCTCTGTCCTCTCCCTTTTTCCTCCTCATTCTTTTTTTTTTTTTTTTTTTTTTTGGAGACAGAGTCTCACTATGTTACCCTCGATAGAGTGCCATGACGTCAAAGCTCATAGCAACCTCAAATTCTTGGGGTTAAGCGATTCTCTTGCCTAAGCCTCCCAAGTAGCTAGGACTATAGGTGCCTGCCACAACGCCTCGCTATTTTCTTGTCGTAGTTGTCACTGTTATTTGGCAGGCTCAGGCCCGGTTTGAACCTGCCAGTCCCAGTGTATGTGGCTGGTGCCCTAGTCGCTGAGCTACAGGCACCGGAGCCTTCCTCCTCATTCTTATCTTTACCATCTACTTGCTGTGTGACCTTGGACAAGTTCTGAATAATAATTTAACAACACATCTTAGGTATGGTTTAACATAAGCTTCATACTTTTTTTTTTTTTTTTTTTTTTTGAGACAGAGCCTCAAGCTGTCCCCCTGGGTAGAGTGCCGTGGCATTACAGCTCACAGCAACCTCCAACTCCTGGGCTCAAGCGAGTCTCTTGCCTCCGCCTCCCAAGTAGCTGG
>CAUYTI010057976.1:0-13205 GCA_963575145.1 Galago senegalensis
GTGGTCCCAGCTACTTGGGAGGCGGAGGCAAGAGACTCGCTTGAGCCCAGGAGTTGGAGGTTGCTGTGAGCTGTAATGCCATGGCACTCTACCCAGGGGGACAGCTTGAGGCTCTGTCTCAAAAAAAAAAAAAAAAACATAACAAATTCTCTCCATTGCCACAAGTTAAGTGTCTGGAGAAGCCCGCCCTCCCATCTCAGTCCTTGTGTTTTAATAGGCATTGCTTCCACACTGCTTCAGCAAAACTGTTCACTCGTTTCCTGTTGCCAAAGTGGCTTTTAACATCTTTTAAGATTTGCCTAAATCAGACTCTGCACAGCCGATGTACACTCGCCAGTCTGACTCGTGCACCTGTGCTTCAGCTGTACTGAAGAGTCCCTTTCTGATTTCCTCAGAACCTTCCAAGCTCCTCTGTGTCCAGGCCTCTGCACATGCTGTGTGACAGATCACTTCCTACTTCCTCGCTCACATCCTCAGTGTCTGTCCGGATGATTCCAAACCTTTCAGGTCTTAGACTGCGCCATTTCCTTAAGGACTGTAGTCCCCATCTCAGGCTGTGGATGGTGCGGGGTGTGGCCTGTTAGGAACAGGGCCACACAGCATCAGTTTAGCTGTGGACGAGCCAGGGGAGCTTCGCCTATATTTACAGCCGCTCCCCATCACTCACGTCCGCCTGAGCGCCACCTCCTGTCGGATGGGCAGGGGCATTAGAGGATTCTCACAGGAGCACAAACCGTGCTGTAAACTGCAAGTGGCAGGGACCTGGGTTGTGTGTGGCTCCTTATGGGAACTGAGGGCCTGATGATCTGAGGTGGTGACACCAGTGCTGGAGAGTGGCTGCAAAATATAAATCATAATCAGCAGAGAGGTCTGCCTGCATAAAGACCAGGACAGACCATGACAAATCTATTGCTTGGAGGCTCCTATCAACCCTCCCCCCCGCCATAAACAGTCCATGGAAACACTGTCTTCCATGAAACTGGTCCCTGGTGCCAGAAAGGTTAGAAACCGCTATATAAGAACCTGCCTCCTAATCACACTAGTTATGTTAGGCCTACTGGGCTAGGCTAAGACATAAAAGTATCAGGCCTAGGCTATAATGGAAAAATACCAGTTAACTCCTGGCAAATTTCCGGACTGCAAACTTTCCAAAAAAAAAAAAATGAAAAAAAAAAAAAGAAGTAGGATTAGTTCACTCCCAAGATAGATGGGAAAGTACTAATTAATTTCTTGCTTCTAGTTCACTCCAAGTTTCTTGCTTGGCTAACTCCCTGGGAAGCAGACTGGGAGGTACCAATTGTGGGGAAAGTACTGAAACTAAGATGTATAGGAGAAAATATTAAAACAAAGATGTATGTCTAACTATCCACAAAATTCTGCTTCTGTACAATGCTTGCTTGCTACCCCACCGGGATACACCGGGATACACCTGGACAGCCTAGGTGCCAACCAGGATGCAGACCAAGCCTTAAAAACCCAATCCCTTAAGCCAGCGGTTCTCAACCTGTGGGTTGTGACCCATAGGAATTGTATTAAAAGGCTGTAGCATTAGGAAGATTGAGAACCACTGTGGCTTAAGCACTTGGGCTGCTTTCAGAAGCCCCATGTTGGGACACAGAGGCAGTCATCAGCCGGCTCTTCAATTAATTTTAACTTGTTGGGCAGTATGGTCTTTGTGGAACTCCTGGGCACAACAGTTAGACCCCCTGCATGATGTTCCCAGGCCGCCAGGCACTTAGTAATTACGTCTGTCTGGACCATGTCTGTCCTTTTACTGCTGTACCCCGAGTCCCAAGCACCATGTTCTGTGCTGAGCCAGTACTCAACAAATGAACTAAGACCCTCTTACTCCTTGTCTGCCCAGAAAACGGAAGCTAGCAACTGAGAATGTCTATGGCTTCCCACTTTCCTGCCTCCCAGCTTAGCTACAGTTAGAGCTAAAGAAACATTTATGGTCTCTCAGCCTCTTCCAGGCACTACAGAGCCTAGGACCTGCCTCCCCCAGGAATTTGCTTCATCCGTTCTTCTTTTTCTTTCCTGTAACTTCTATCTTTCTTCCTCCACTGATATCTTTGCTTTTCAACACAAATGTATTAAAATCTTTCCATATGATTCTAAAAACAAAAACACAGCAACAACCAACCCCCAAAGTCCTCATTTTCACTACTTCCTGGCTCAAAGTGGCCATTCTCTATCCATTTTTAGGAGAAAATAAACGTGCTTATGCAAACCTTTCTGACCTCCAGTTATAACAGCCCTATCCCTGTCACTGAAGCTGTTCCCATTATCATCGACTAATTGCCAGATCTACTAGTTTATTTTAAGCCCTATCCTACTCTCTGTAATATTTGATACTATTAAGCACAATACTCTCTCGAAATTCTCTTCTCTTCTGAGAGTCACTGCCCCTGGTACATTCTCTGTCCTTGACTCTTCTTTTAAGTACTGAGACTTTGAAATACTCACAAAGTAACCATATTCACAATGTATCTGGGTGATTGCTATTATTCTCTTGGCTTCACCTGCCTCCTAAGTCAATGATTTGGACATTAGGTGTGCCACAAAAATTGTACAGACCATTAATTAAATTATTTTCAGAAGGAAGTTCAAAGCACAGTGAATTTTTACCCATGTTTTGATCAACATAATTAAAGTATATCGTGGAAGTTTAACTATAGATTCGAGTGTGCTGGGAGATGAAAAAGGTTGATACACATTGCCCTAAATGCTGACTGCTCTAAAATCACTCTCTAGCTGAAGGCCCAGATTTGTACCACCAACAGCTTATGTTACATATTCAGTTAAATTTTTTAAGGCGCTCAGCAGACTGTATTTCTAGCCTTTCTAGTAATAACTTTATGTACTGTATCATATTAAAAATAAACAAGCTTGAAGAGGCAGTATTTTATTCTACTGTGTAATAAGTTATAGAACTTTAAAAGTATTTGTGTTAAATCATAAACCTTAAAAAATCATTATTTAATAAAAGTTAAAAACAAGCTCAGTGTAAACATTGGTTTTTAAAATAGCTATACTTCAAAAGTATAGAACAATATAATTGACTACATAATAAGTGTGTATGTGCCTCCAAGAATACCTACCACGCTGAGAAATGTCATTCTAGAATTTACTATTCTTACAAAACATACTGATGATAAAAACAGGAATAGTACAAGTCTGAAGAACGACTATGTTGGTTAAGGTAAAAATTCTGTTATTTAAAAATGAAAAAGCAGCAGGCATGAGAGAAAGGAAACTATCAATTATTACAGAATTACAGGTAACACTGACTCACCAATGCTGTTTTTTAAGCACTGTTCTTTGAATGTATTATCATTTATTACTATTAAAAATACCCTTTCGAGACTGGGCACGGTGGCTCACACTTGTAATCTTGTGGAGGCTGAGGCAGGTGGGTTGCTTGAGCTCAGGAGTTTAAGACTAGCCTGAGCAAGAGCAAAACTCTATTTCCAAAAATAGCCAGGCATTGTGGCAGGTCCCAGCAACCTGGAAGGCTGAGGCAAGAGGATTACTTGAGCCCAAGAGTTTGAGGTTGATGTTAGCTATGATGCTATGGCACTCTACCCAGGGTGATGCTCTGTCTCAAAACAAAACAAAAAAACACTACCACAACCACCACCAAAAAAAAAAAAACCAAAACCTAACAAAAATCCTTTAACTTTAGACTTCATTTTCAAGACATCATACTTCTCTTTAATAGTTTTTTCTTTAATACTATTTTTATATATGAAATAATTGATTTACAACAAATAGTTTCTTTATTCATTCAACAAATATGTACTAAGACAGTATACTGTATGTTAGGTGCTCTTCAGGGGCTGAATATAGAGAAATAAGAAACCACAGGGAGAAAGCCCTGCTTTTGGTCTCATGCAGCTCGTCTGGGGAGTGTTCCTACACACGTGTGTATGGGGATATCGTCACTGTCTGACTCCTGTGAGTCCTCTCACCACACAAACATTCCTCAGAGGAGGTAAGTGTCACAGAGGGGAAAGGCACAAGAGGAGAACTGAGATTAGAGCCTCGGCTAATTTCATTTAAACAGAGGGGACCTGAATTCATGACCCTCCCACCTCATCCTCTTGAGGAGCTAGGACTACAAGTGTGTACCACTGGCTCCACCAAAGGTAGATTTTAAGTAGGGTGGCCAATGAAGGCTTGTTTGAGCAGAAATTAAATAGAAAACACATATAGAAAAGAAAGAATCAGTGAAACTTAAAAGTCTGGTTTTTAAAAAGATCAAGAAACTTGATAAACTCTTGACAAGAATGACCAAAGTGAGAAAAGGGATGACTTGTGTCACCAATATCAGGACTGAAAAAGGACACATCACTACAGATCTCTTAATTACAAAAATAAGAGTGCATTATACACAACTTTAGGCTGATACATCTGAAAATTTAGTAAAAACAGCAAGTTCCCAGGGAAGAAAATAAAACTGATGTAAGAGATAGATCATTTGCATAGTTCTAAATCTACTGAAGAAACTAAACCTGCAGTTATAAATCCTCCAAAATACAAACTCCAGATGAAATCTTCCAATGTTTATTATACTAGTGTTATAAAAACTGCTCCAGAACACAGGATGAGAAAAAACAATTCCAAATGCACTGTAAGCAGTAATAAAGTTGACACCAAACACGGATAAAATTGTGAAATCACAGCCACTTTCTAATGCATAAAGATACAAACCCCCCCCCTCCAAAATCAAGATAAATGTGGTCTAAACAGATTTGAAATCATGAGCACACCGGGTATATTCCAGGAATGAAAAGTTGATTAAAAGTTCAAAAATAGGCTCAGCGCCCGTAGCTCAGTGGCTAGGGCGCCAGCCACCTACACCGAGGCTGGCATGTTCAAACCCAGCCTGGGCCAGCTAAAACAACAATGACAACAACAACAACAACAAAAATAGCAGGGAATTGCAGTGGGCACCTGTAGTCCCAGCTACATGGGAAGCTTAGGTAAGAGAATCACTTAAGTCCAAGAGTTTGAGGTTGCTGTGAGCTGTGATGTCACAGCACTCTCCCGAGGGTGACATAGTGAGGCTCTGTCTCAAAAAAAAAAAAAAAAGTTCAAAAATATTTAACATTTTCCACCTGAGATGGGGACCAAGACAGAGATTAACTGCCACCAATCTCTCAACACTGCACTGTATGCTCTAGTCAGTACAATAAGGCAAGAAAAAGACACACAATTATTAAAACTGGAAAATAAGATAGGCTCGGTGCCTGTGGCTCGAGTGGCTAAGGCGCCAGCCACATACACCTAAGGGGGCGGGTTCAAATCCAGCCCAGGCCCGCCAAACAACAATGATGGCTGCAACCAAAAAATAGCCAGGTGTTGTGGCAGGTGCCTATGGTCCCAGCTACTTGGGAGGCTGAGGCAGGAGACTCGCTTGAGCCCAGGAGTTGGAGGTTGCTGTGAGCTGTAATGCCACGGCACTCTACCCAGGGGGACAGCTTGAGGCTCTGTCTCCAAAGAAAAAAAAAAAAGAAAGAAAATAAGATATACAACTGTCATTATTTGTAGATGGCATTACAAATCCAAAGGAATAATAGAAAGATAATATCATAAAGAGCCAGTAACCTGAGCAAAACTTTTGGACCCATCAATACAGAACATATCTTTGTGCTTGTACATTCTAGCAACAATATGGCACACCTGTTATTAAACAAAAGACAGAAAGGATTATCCAATAAAAGATAAGGTGGATAAATTAGACCACCAAAAGAGGGGAAGAGAGGAGACAGAGTCAAGTCAATTTGAAAAGATAATGGTTGATAAGTTTTCAAAATCAATAAAAGGCACCAATTAATGGATTTTAAAAGTCCAATGAATCCTGAAAGGATAAATGAAAAGAAAGCTATGTTTAAATACATCACCGTAAAACTATAGATACTTGAGACAAGATGTAGAGGAAGAGCTATCTGGGACAGTTGAGATGGGGTGAGCCGGCAAGTCTGCTCTGAGGAGTGGATTTTTGATCAGAAACCTGGATTTGAGAAGTTCAGGGCAAGGGAACAGCAAAAAACAAAACTGAAAACAACCAACAAACAAGCAGCAGCAGCAGAGAGACCCAGGTGAACCAAGTGACATAAATTGGGGAAATAGCTGACTGGCCAGGGTCAGAGGACACGAAGTCTTGCAAAACCTGACATTTTGTTAAGTATAAGCATTGTTGTTAGAGGTTTGTAGTAGGAGAGTGACATTATTTGTTTAATGCATTAAAATGATTACTCTGGCACTATGTGGAGAAGAGGGAAAAGAAGGACGAGAACAGAGGGTGGACACTGCTCCTCAGACGGTAATGCCGCGAGGGTCCTGGCAGTAGGCGTATCTGATGACAGGATGCCGCGAGGGTCCCGGCAGTAGGCGTATCTGAGGGCAGGATGCCGCCAGGGTCCCTGCAGCACACGTATCTGAGGGCAGGATGCCGCCAGGGTCCCGGCAGCACGCGTATCTGATGGCATGATGCTGCGAGGGTCCCGGCAGCACACGTATCTGATGGCATGATGCCACCAGGGTCCCGGCAGTAGGCGTATCTGAGGGCAGGATGCCGCAGCACACGTATCTGATGGCATGATGCTGCGAGGGTCCCTGCAGCACACATATCTGAGACTTCTGTAGCAGCTCACTTTAATGAACACTCTGTATGCTGCAGACTGCTGTGTGCTCCTTCCATGTCTAACTTTCAATTTCATCAACCATCCTATGAGGTCAATAATCTTACTTTGATTTTTCAGATGAGAATACAAATACAGAAAGGTGAATAAAATGGCCACAGATTACAGAACTAGTTTGACTTTACTAGCTCTGCAGTTACCCACCATCAGGGAGAACCCCCGTGACGACTGCACATGACAGGGGCAGTATGTGTGGGGACAAGGTAACAAATGTAGGTCTCAGCTTCAAGGCCTGTGTGACAGAACCAGTGACGCACTCACTGAGCACTCTAGGTACTGCAGCAAGGCCAGCTTCACAGGAGAGAGTCAGTTCAGTTATGAACAGGTAGAGCATTAGCTGACTTTAAAGGTCCACTGCACAGAAATTCAAGCATGAGGAGTTCAAAGCTGAAGCCGGCCCTGCAGCCTTCACACTGGAGTCAGCACATAAAGATAAAACCATGTTGAACAGGGCAGTGGCGATGGAGAGATGGAGGCTGCAGCCTGAGTTGCACAGGAAGAGCAAATCCAGAGCTCTAATGTGACACTAGGAGGATGGTGATGCTGGATTGTTATGTGGGATTTCTGCTAAACGAGTAGACTTTGCTGCACTTGCCACACACACACACACAGTGGGGAACTATCTGAGATGGGGGATATGTTCATTTGCTTCACCATACTAATTGTTTTACTACTGTTACTTAGCTCACAATATCATGTTGGATATCTTAAACATATACAAAATTTTTTTTATAAGATAAATTATGGGTATGGATAACTTGCTCAAGGAGAGAACATAAAGTGAAACCATAAGAAAACATAGAACTGAGTGAGACCTAAGAAAGTCCATATGTAAAGTCCAGGTAAAAGAGGACAAGCTGGTGTAGGAAGAGTAAAGAAGAATAAACAAGAAAATGTGGTATAACAAAAGCCAAGGGATAGACTATTCAGGAAGAGCGTGGTCGACAATACTGAAATGTGCTGAAAAATCAAGGTATCGTCATCTGAGATGAGTGTTCAAGAACATACCACAGATAGAGTATACCACAGTGTCAGCAATTTCAAATGAAAACTTCTAATAAATGACAGCTAAATAAAAAGAATATGTTAAGGAATGCTCTTCATTTTTTCTGAATAATTTAAATATTTAAGATTAATATCTGAAAATATCTAATCTAAGGAATTTTTAATTTTTTAGTTTTTTGTGGAGAAAGCATAAAATAGCTTAGTGACATGTTTATATTGTATGTAAATTAATAATAAAATTATTCTTACCTATATAAAAAAAGGTCTTTGGCAAGTCGCTTAGGTCCGATGATCTTGAAGATAATCTCATAGGTTTCGAGTGCCTTCCGGTGCACGCCGCCCGGCAGTGCTGGGTGCAGGCACTGGGCCAGACGCTTGCCTATGGTCAGCTTCTTGGGCACTACCTGGTACTTCGCATTATTTTGTAAAACCTTAAAGAAAACATTTTAATAAGCTGAGAAAAACAAAAATATTACACTTTACCTTATTTCCATGTTCTAGCACAGTATGATCCAAAGTTTTCACTGCAGATCTTTGTTTTGTCACTTAGGTACATACCTAGATTATCATATGCAAAACTAAAACTGAAGAAATTAAAAATACTTAAGAATTTGATTAAAAATTCATTACACGTTAACAAAGATAACATATTTTTAGTGATAATACTTTCCAAAACAAATTTATGAGAAAAGGCATTATTTTGGATTTTTTTCAAATCTTTAATATTTAATATGAGAAGATAGTTGAAATGTCACAAGTCAGCCTTCAACCTATTTTGGATGCTTTGTTTGAAATAGATAAAGAAAATGTGGCCTCACCATAGATAGATACGTACAGTAGTTGAACGAGGGACAATCACTTCTCGGTTATATCACACTGCAGCAAGTAATTCTAATACGTATAAGAAAATCTATGAAGTTATAATTACCCATTTGTTTTCACAAACTTAACTTCCCAATTGGACAAAAGTCATTTCGCTTTATTTATTTAATCATAACATTTCTTTAGAGATAATGATCAGGGAAGGATTTCTATGAGATTCTATCTTACAAACCATCCAAAGGAGATTATTTAAGTAACCAAAAGATCTTAGAAATGTAGTCCTTTAGCCTGAACCTAGAAGACAGTATCACAATAAAGCCTTGACAGGACGCCATAAAATGAAGACTCGGAATGAAGACAGAACAACATTCTACAAGTGGGATTTAGTCAAAAGATACAAAAGTCCTTTATTTTATGAAAGGAAGCACCGAGGCAATACAGCAGCAAAGCCAGCACTGGGTCTGCTATCATTAAATTTATACTAAAACATATATTTAGACTGCATTCAACGAACACACACATACTGTACAATCCTTGCTGTTTTACCACGATTTTAGGTACATATCGTCAAAGATTTGGGTATTCTACTCTGTGGTAGCTAGATACAAGGAAATATGTTTTCATGAATATTTATCGATGAAAACTAATTATGTGCTTAATTAGGCAACTAATTTCCATATTTGATGAATTACCTTTTTTTTTTTTTTTGCAGTTTTTGGCTGGGGCTGGGTTTGAACCCGCCACCTCTGGCATATGGGGCCGGCACCCTACTCCTTTGAGCCACAGGCCCTGCCCTGATGAACTGCCTTTAAAAATGGTTCCCGGTAAGTCTTCAGAAAAAGACTCTTCAGAACTCTACAGACAAAGAAAGAACCTAACTACTGTTAAGCAGACTCAAACTTCTGGATGCAATTTCTTATGGATATTGTAAAGAAATCAAGAATTTTTCAAACTTCAATAGCACATTAAAAGAAACTTGTGCATCTAATTTTAAGATAAGTCCTTGGCACATTGAAGATGAAAGCGTTTCTTTTCAAGATATCAAGGTAATTTTCTGTAGTGGATATCAGGTTGAAAACCAGTGTCCTGTGATATTATGATATGCACACTGATTTTTTTGTCCATGGATCCTGGCTCATAACTCATACAGCCCTTATTACAGGCTCTTGATATATGCTGGGGCACTTTGCGCCTCAGGAGCAGCCTCCGAAAATGGTCTCTCGCTGACCTTCTCCCTCTTCTCACCTGCTCCTTTTCCTCCCCAAGGCAGGAATCTTCCCTGCCTTTCTGTCCTGGAGCTGGCTATAAATTCTCTCACATACTTTGTTTGATAAGTAACAAAGACCCCGATTTTAGGAGGAGGGAGGAAGGAATGCTGGACATTCCAGCTAAGAAGCACGTGGACAGACAGGCCTTACTGGCTCTTTCACATGGTCTAAGAGGGCAGAGTATAGACCATGCCCTTTTTGTCTAATCACATTTCTATACAGCTGTCCTTGCTTCAGTCACACCTGTTCACTAAGTCTCCATAAAAGGCCCAAGAAGACACGTATGGAGAGCTTCCGGGATGGCACGTGCCTGGAGGCCTTGGAGGGTGGCAGGCCGGGAAGGCACACAGTGCTTGCCTTTCCCCCGTGCCTTGCTCTGTGCTCTCTTTGTTTGTATCCTTTATAATAAGCTGATAAACATGAGTGTTTTTCTGAGTTCTGTGAGATGCTCTAGCAGATTAAGCAAACCTAAGGGAGGGGGCATGGGGACCCCGATTTATAGCCAGGTGGTTAAGAAGCACAGAGAAAACCACCTGGGGCTCATGCCTGGTGTCGGAAGAGGGGGCAGTGTCGTGGGACCGAGCCCTGAGCCTGTAGGATCTGACACTGCCTCCAGGTGGACAGTGTGAGGACTGAGCTGCAGGACACCCAGCTGGTGTCCGTGTAGAGCGGCTCGCTTGCTAGTGGGGGAAAAACCACCAAGTACAGATTTTCAGGCCATGAAGCGTTCTGTGTTGATTGTCATCACGTGAGAGCTGAGGAAAAACAGTTTGTGATTTCTTTTCCACAAACTTTGACTTGCATTTCAAGACAAATTTCTCTTCTAATAATTGTATGTTAAGCTATTTGATATTAACATAGTTTTTGGAAACACATCCCTTTATTATCTAATCCCCTTAATATTTACAGGTGCTCCTATTGAATAACTTAAGAAACCCAAACACTATAGGTAAGAAATGAAAGATATATTCTCTATGTTAAAAAGAAACAAACAAAGACTTGGTGCCTATAGCTCAGCAGCTAGGGCGCCAGCCATATACATCAGAGCTGGCGGGTTCAAATCCAGCCCAGGCCTGCCAAACAACAATGACAACTTTAACCAAAAAATAGCTAGGCATTGTGGCAGGCACCTGCAGTCCCAGCTACTTGGGAGGCTGAGGCAAGAGAATCACTTAACCCCAAGAGTTTGAGGTTGCTGTGAGCTGTGATGCCACAGCTCTCTACCCAGGGTGACAATAGTGAGACTTCACAAAAAAAAAAAAAAAAAAGAAAGAAAAGAGACAATAACAAAAACATGGGGTCAAAACAGGATAAGCCGTATCAGGGACACCATCACAGTAACTTTAGGAAGACTGTGGAGCCACGTTCCAAGCCCTAAGGGACCACCTGTAGGCAGAGCTGCCTTTATAAGAGTGCTGAATTGTCACTCAGGCGTGCCTAGATATGAAATGCTTCCTTGCTGCCGTACGCCATTTGGAAAGGACATCCCGCTGCTTTCCATCAGTAGTTTTTCATTTTGCTGCCAGGAACTTCAGAACCATTATCTGATGCTCAATTACTGAAACTCAGTAGCCATCATGGTTAGCAAATCTGCTTCCTAGTCTTGTGTTTTTACAGGTAATAATAAATTGGTGATAATATGGTGATTATGCTATTTTATAAAATATGGTGATAATGCTATTTTTAAAGCATTGTCGGTTTCTTTGAAATTAGAACTCCTAAAGCCTTAACAATATGCCTGCCCATATAGACATGGGGCTCATGAAGTGAAATAGTATTACCAAAAGTAAACTCAAGTTAGGTTTCTAAAGTCTTCAAGGTTTAGAGAAATCTAGTAAGTCTACGCACAGGTTTCTGATTTTTACTCCTGCATGAGACGGACTAGACAGACGCACCTTGTTAAGTTTCCCCAGTGCTGATATCAGATCTGCCCACTCACTGGAGTACTCGAAGCTCTTCAGGGCTTTGTCCACGGCAGCCACGTAGTTGCGGTACTTGGAGTCACTCAGTAACTCCAGCTCTTCTGTGTTCATCCTCCCACAGCGTCCCACTAGAGGCCAGTTCCAAAGTCATGGAAAATCATTACCTATAAAAGAGTTTGCAGGAGGAACCATGATTATAAAATGAAATATTAAAATGGGTCCATAGGATCTTGCTACAAAGATAATGGCTAACTTAAACCCATGTTATTTCTCTACCATAGTTGTTGATGTTACATTTCTAATATATAAGAACATACCCTTCTGGGCCCGCAGCCACCATGAACAGCAAAGTCAATATCCAACGCAGCCCACCTACTCTGTGCAGCCTCCTGGGAATCCAGTGTGCTCAGACCTGGCACCTTCCTCGGGCTCCACCCTATACCCAAGTTCCACCTGCCTACTCAGAGCTCTATCGTCAGAACTTTGTGCACCCGGGGGTTGCCACCGTCCCCACCATGTCAGCTGCATTTCCTGGTGCCTCTCTGTATCTTCCCATGGCTCAGTCTGTGGCTGTTGGGCCTTTCGGTTCCACAATCCCTATAGCTTATTATGCAGTTGGTCCCATCTATCCACCTGGTTCAGCTGTGCTGGTGGAAGGAGGTTATGATGCAGGCTCCAGATTTGGAGCTGGGCCTCCTGCTGGCAGCATTCCTCCTCCGCCTCCTGGATGCCCTCCCAATGCTGCTCAGCTTGCAGTCATGCAGGGAGCCAACATCCCCGTAACTCAGAGGAAGGGGAACTTCTTCATGGGTGGCTCAGATGGGGGCTACACCATCTGGTGAGGAACCAAGGCCACCTCTGTGCCAGGAAAGACATCACATACCTTCAGCACTTCTCACAGTGTAACTGCTTTAGTCATATTAACCTCAAGTTGCAGTTTAAACACACGTTGCTGGGGTGTCTTTCTGGTGCCCAAACTTCCAGGTACTTTTCAAATTTAATAAGGAACCATGTAATGGCAGCAGTACCTCTCTGAAGCATTTTGAGGTAGGGGAGTTTCCATTCATGAAAGGAAAGTAGGTAAAGCAGCCCTAAGGATCTTCCTTTCATTCTCTGGAGTAAAACTCTACCATACTGGTCTTTTGCTTTTAGTAATTAAAGATCAAATTAGGTTTGGAGGCAACTTTGATTTTCCTAAGAATTAAACTTGCCAAATCACTCTGATTGGTCTTTAATCTCCTTTAAGTCTTTATGATTTATATCACTTGTTGTGAATGAAGCTCGTTAGTCATCTGCCTTCTCCTTTCCATCCTTTGCCCCACATCCCACATCCCACCTCCACCCAAGTCTTCCATTTCCTTTACCGATCTCCATTGAATCAATGGTGCAGGACAGAAAGCCAGTCAGACTAATTTCCTTCTCTCCTTGCACTTCTCCCCACTTGTCATCTTTTAACTAGTCTTTGACAAGGATCCTCTGAG
>CAUYTI010057978.1:0-16846 GCA_963575145.1 Galago senegalensis
CCCACCAAACAACAATGACGGCTGCAACCAAAATATAGCCGGGCGTTGTGGCGGGCGCCTGTGGTCCCAGCTACTTGGGAGGCAGAGGCAAGAGACTCGCTTGAACCCAGGAGTTGGAGGTTGCTGTGAGCTGTAATGCCACAGCACTCTACCCAGGGGGACAGCTTGAGGCTCTGTCTCAAAATAAAAAAAAATAAAAAAAAAAAAAACCAGCATCTAATTTGTGAGGCTAAAGAGAACTAAAATACTAATATTAAATTGGAAATGAATCATTGGAATTAACGTATTCTAACGTCTTTTTATTGCCTTGGAAATGGTTAGACACTGTTTAGTTCTTCATTAACTTAAATATGCAGTTAACAGCTCAAGGGGCGACATTAATAAATGAATAGAATAGGCTAAGCAAGATGGCTCACAGCCATAAACACTAGCACTCTGGGAGGCAAAGACAGGAGGACTGCTTGCACTCGAGTTTGAGGAAAGCCTGAGCAAGAGTGAGACCCGTCTCTATTAAAAACAGAAAAAATTATCTGAGTGTGGTGGCGCACGCCTGTAATCTCAGCTACTTAGGAGGCTGAGGCAGGAGGATTGCTTGAGCCCAAGAATTGGAAGTTGCAGTAAGCTATGATGGCACCACTGCATTCCAGTCAGGGGGGACAGAGTGAGAGTCTGTCTTAAGAAAGAAAAAAAAGAAGAAGGGCATATATAAATTTTTCAAACCAGTATGGAAGAGATATAAAGAATATTAAAACAAAACTCTCCATTTAAAAAATAAGGCAAGAAAATAGAAAGTAGAAAAAAGAAACAGAAAATTTGGTATACCAAAATGCTAGAAACAAGTTCAAACGTCAATAATCACAGTACTGTAAGTGCAAAAAGATTATTCTTGCTACCTCAAAGAGCCTGTAGTCCCAGCTACTCAGGAGGCTGAGGCAAGAGAATTGCTTAAGCCCAAGAGTTAGAAGTTGCTGTGAGCTGTGATGCCACAGCACTCTACCCAGAGTGACAGAGAGTGAGAGTCCGTCTAAATAAAAAAAAAATAAGATCAAGAAGTTCTTTTTGTTTTGAGAAACGGGGTCTCACTTTGTCACCTAGGCTAGAGTGCAGTGGCTTCATCATATCTCACCACAGCCACACACTCCTGGGCTCATGTGCTCCTCCTACTCAGCCTTCCATATAGTTGTGACTATAGGTGTACATCACCCAGCCCAAGTAATTTTATTTCTATTTTTTGTAGAGTTGGGGATCTTGCTTTATTGTCCAGGCTGGTCTTGAACTCCTGGCCTCAAGTGATCCTCTCACCTTGGTCTCCCAAAGCACTAGGATTACACTCATGAGCCACTACACCCAGCCAGAAAACATATATTTTCAAAAAAGACATCATTTACAATAGTACTGACTACCACCACATTCAAAAAATAGTGCACCTGTGAATCAATACAGAAAATGTGCAAAGCCCACATCTTATAAAATGATAAATCATAAACCTATGCACACAGTCAAAGAGAGTCAGACTATGGCTTGTGCATGTAAAGGGGTATTGACAGGGTCTCAGAGTGAGGCAGAGCCATGCTCGGTGGCAGTAGCCTCTCCTGCCCCACCTTCAGGGCAGAGCCACAGCAGTCCCGGGGGCTCTAAGGAACTGGTAAACACCTGTCAGTGGGGCAGGTATAGACTCTCCACCATCCCGTGTCTTTTTGGCCTGCTGGGCCCATGCCAGTAAGACCAGAAGAAGGAGGGCAAGGAGAGCAGGCAGAGAGAGGGGAGAGGGTAAGGCGCAGAACACACCTCTCTGAAGACTAAGGGGTCTAGGGAATAAATGAGGGGCGGCTGATATTTTCCAGGTGGAACTTTATGAATGCTGCATGCTGATGAAGGACACCCCCCTCCGATGTTCTCCTCCCCGCTAGCATGCAGATGTGCCCCCCAGACCCAAGGTTGTGGCAGTGGGAATGTACCTCCAGACAGGACTCTAGCAGGTATGTGGGCCACCCCGCCTGCCACCTGCAGGGAGCGCCATTGGATGCTCACGTGGTCCCCCACTTCTCCAAGTGAGCCAGCAGGGGCAGGGTTGGAGTTCTCGCCCTCTAGGCTCAGCAAAGAGCCAGCGATGTGGAGGTCAGGACACAGGCACCGCTGGAGTACCACAGGTGGGTCCAGGTCCCAGGTTCAGGTCCTGAGTTCAAGCGTGGCTGCTGGGGTCTCTGAAGTACTCTCTGGCCCTAAGACACCTTCACTCTTGATGCTAAAATGAAGCCACTGCTTCCCCACAGAGCCACAAAAAAATCAAGAATTTGATTCCTCTTATGATAGCTCAACCTCAGCCTCAGGAACAGAAGCTAGAAAAGCCAGAGACCACAATAAAGCATTTTTTCCTGCCCCACCTGACTCACAGAGGGTAGTTGATACTCCACAGACATCGCCACCCTCAGCAAACAGCCTCAGAAGCTGGTAGTTGGAGAGACACAGCTCCTACCATGGATGTCCACCTGCAGACACTGGACAACAGGACATGGAGAAAATGGAGGGCCAGGTGATGGCACATGGGGCTCCAGGATCTAGTCTGGGTTTTTTTTTTTTTTTGAGACAGAGCCTCAAGCTATTGCCCTGGGTAGAGTACTGTGGCATCACAGTTCACAGCAACCTCCAACTCCTGGGCTCAAGCCATTCTCCTGCCTCAGCCTCCCAAGTAGCCGGGACTATAGGCGCCCGCCACAACACCTGGCTATTTTTTGGTTGCAGCCGCCATTGTTGTTTGGTCGGTCCCGGCTGGATTCAAACCTGCCAGCTCAGGTGTATGTGGCTGGCGCCTTAGCCGGTTGAGCCATAGGTGCCGAGCCCTGGTCTGGGTTTGAAGCCCAGGCCTGAGAGACCTTTGGCCTCCACACTTCCCTGGGCCAGTGTTTCTGGTTTTCAAGGCCAGGGCAGTTGTCCCTTATATACCACTCAAAATCTGTGCAGCTGTCTGTCTCCCTGGTTCCCAGATGGACCCCTGGCATCTCAGGTGTCCACCTGGCCCTGCTCATCCTCTTGAACCTTTCATCCATCTCAGCCTGCTGCATAGCCCCACTGAGCCTCAGCTGACCATGCATATGTGGGGTTTGTTTCGCATCACCAGGGTTTCCATAGACACTTGGTGTCATGTCAGCCAGCCAGCTGGGCTTACACAGCAGCCTCTGGTGTCTGCCTTCTTCTACAGAGCAAGTCCAGGCTGCAGGCAGTGTGGCAAGAGGCAGGGCAGCTGAGTCTGAGCACCACCATACCCTTCCTCTAGGTTGTTTCCCCTCCTGTGAGATAAGAGTGTAACATGTGGCTTTAGTAAGATTGTCCTTATGTGGGTGGCACTCAGAGGCAGCAGGCTCATTCTGCTAGGTGGGTGGCTGAGCGCTGTAGCCAGTATCTGGTAGGACCCTGAGGGGCCAAGAGAGTGGGTGCACACCTACACCTGGCACAACACAGCAGCCAGCGGGGATTCTCTGGGATGCCCAGATGTTCATCCTCTAGAAAGGGGGAGAGGTGGAGTGGGTGGGGTAACTAGGAGACTGGGTAACCTAAGTGGCAGAGCATGCCAGCCTGTCTTCCCCTAGTCTGTCTCCTGGGCTGGGCCACTCTGTTGGGGTCCCCAGACATTCACCCCCTCAGAGGGGAAGTCTCAGGCCCCCACATACACATCATGCTTGGATTATTTTGGGGAGGGACTGGCCAGAGCATCCCCCTACAGAGGGCATTTGAGGTGGGCAGCCTAGTTCTCCTTCTGTATTAACCAGGACATTAGGGAAGTGTGGGTCACTGGCCAAGAGACTTGCTGGCCTAATTCCCCCTTACACCCAGTATGGACACCTCTCTCTGGGAGTTTTCCCCCTCCAGAAGTCCCCTCCTTGCTCTACTCATCCCTAGCTCTCCCAGCCCAGGCTTTATGGGGTGCTGCCTGCTCCCTAGACAGTAGAGTGCTGGGGGTGGGGGGTGGGCAGAGGATGTGGCCCCTGCTAATGAGGCCAGTTCCCATTGTGTCTGCACTGCTCATTGCAGACTTAAATACATGCCTGAATGCAAACTATAGACCAGCTGTCCCACCAGGTCTCACTCTGAGATCCCAAGCCAGATGACTACTCCCCTTTGCTGGGGAAGTCTGGATGCAAGGTAGGCTAAGGCTTCGACGCCCCCGTCCCCGACCCTCCCACCAGGACTCTGTCCCTCCTTCACCAGAACTCCACATACTTTCAGTGCTTAATAAGTGCTGGGCATGGTGGGTAGGGGATGGCCTTCCTGTGACCTTCAGAAGGGCTGAAGTAGAGCCCTTGCCCCAGGGACATGGATAAAGAGAGTGTGACAGGGTCCCTTCACCACCCCAGCTGCGGCCTGGACACCCCCTCATGCCCCTGTGAGAGCTACAAGACAGAGGCCTTCATTGCCAGTGCAAAATAACCCCTCACCCACAGCCTTGCAGGCCAGCTGGGCCTCAAATCCCTACCTCTCCTCAGTAGCTTAATGACCAAAACAGACACTTTGGGTAAAAAACGGATGCTTTGACTCTGTGGCCAGGACCTGACCCAAGAACAGATCACACAGTGTTCTGATCCATCTCTGAGGCTGATGAGTCAGCTAGGGTAGCCTAGGATCTGGGACAGGCAGATAAGGAGGGGGCCCAGCCAGGAACAGCAAGGTGGGCATGTGTCCCTGTAGCCACAGCAGCCACCTGACCTGCTGCAGCTGCTAGACTGGACAGTCACTGATGAGGGCACAAAGCCTAGGTATATGGCCAGCAGGGGGGCAGTCATCCCTGTTTGTAACGGGTGGGGACAGAGAAGAAGGGATGATGCCTCATGCTCCACCCAGGAGGTGACCCCAGTGCTGAACTGGGGACAAACTGGTCCCTGTTCTTATGCCCCACCCTTGCCCCGGCCTGGCCCATAGCTGGCATAAGTATGCCTGTGCACCTGTAGGTCAGCCAGCACATCTGCTCAGGATTGCAGCCACAGCTCAAAGCCCACCCCTGGGACAGCTGTGGACCACAGTACCCTGGGAACTACTCCTTGTTCCTTCTTTTGTCCAATAGCTTTGCTGAGACTCCTGCCCTAACCCTGGGACAGTCTTGGGAGGATCAGGGCCCTGTGGGAGCTGGAGGGCCGGCAGCAGGGAGCTTGTGCTGGATGGAAGAGACACAGGCTCCTGTGGACTCCAGATCTGAGGGTCCCAGCTCAGTGGGAGAAGCAGGAGTTGCCTGGGGATGCCCAGGACTCCTCCCCAATCCCTGGACTCCTCCCTTCCCTGGACTCCCTCCTCCCCAGTCTCCCTCCTCCCCTAGATTCCCTTCTCCTCAGGACTCCTCCTCCTCCCCTTACCTAAGACCCACCTCCCCTAGGCCTCTCCCCGCAGTCCTCCCCTCCCCCGTCCCCAGGCCCCCCTCCTGCTCCTGCTCTGTGAGCTGGAGCTGCCAGCCAAGCTTCTCAGCTCCTAAGTGGGGCTCTTGGTTCTTTACGAGTCTCCCACCCCATAAAAGAGAGAGATCACCACTGAGCTGTCCAGAACTTCTGCCCGGGTGGTGGGTGGGAGGAGGACTGATCGGAGCATGAGACCCCCGCCCCCAATACGTCACTCTGGGCACTCCAGCCCCCCCCGGCCAGTTACAGTGGAATGGGGGGGAGGAGCTGCAGCCCTGCTCCCTACACACCCCCTCCCCCACCACCACTAGCGAGTGCGGAGCCCCCTTCTGAGGGGTTGCAGAGATGAGGGGATTGCACAGGCTCGCCCCCCCCCCGCCCCCAGGACATGCAGAAAGGCTCAGCCGGGGGTTGACAACAAATGCCTCCTGATTAATAAAAAGTTTGATGGAAATTTCATATGTTGACTCGGATCCTAAACATTTTCCAGGAACATCTGGCAGAGGCCGGAGCCGCCTATTTATGTTCACAATGAGAACATTTTTTCCGAGGCCGTCGGTCCGCAGCGATTGTCTCCTAGGGAAGCGCAGGGGATGCACTGCCCTGAGGTGGGAGTGGGAGGGGGGAAGGGCTCATGGCTGCCGCCCACCCGACCCGGCCCAAGCTTCAGCCCCTCACTCGCGCTGCGGAAAGGGACCCCGCCCCAGCTAGGAAAAAGGAGCCAGAACCCAGGCCCCCGCCCGAGGTGGGGGAGGCCCTGGGGCAAATCCTCGCCGCGCCCGAAGGGAGGGACCTGGGACAGGCTCTTCCCATCCCCACTGCCACCCCACCCCCACCCCTCCCTCCTGCCTCTGTAGGATTCCAAATCTGACCCCACCCCCAGCCCTACCGAGGGCCTTCCGGCTTTTGACAGGCCCACGGGTGGGTGTGTTGGCACACAGTGCTGGGGAGGGAGCTGCGGGACGACCAGCGGAGGCTCCCAACTCGTCGCCAGGGGGGTGGGGACTCGTTGGCCCTCACTGCTGTGGCCCGGTCCAGCCTCCCTCCCACGCGGTGAGCCTGGGGCCTCCAGCGCTCCCTTTGGGCGCACCCAGGTGGTGCCGCAGTCTCGGCTCCGGGATGAGGACTATGCAGCCAGGGACCGTGTAAAGAACCCCAAGTGTAGTCCCTGGGTTGAGGCCAGCGGGACCCACGTGAGCTGCGCATCCCACCCCTGGGCCGCCGCTGCTGCCGCCCGACCGCGGGGGTCAAGGTTTCCAGGCAGCCGGTGCCAGCTGGGGCGCAGCCCTGCCCCGAGGCTGCACTATGCCACTGTGTGTGGTCCTTGTGGGAGCCGCTCAGTTATTTTTCTTTCTTTTTCCCTCCTCTTCCTTTTTAATAAAATGCATCGGAGCGGAAGGCATACACCACCTCTGATGTCCTTATAAAAATGTATGCGCGCAAACGCGCGTGCGTGAGAGGCTCTGCACCCTGGGTCTACCTGCAAGGGGCTGGGGGCGCCCAACCGAGTGCATCTGAGGCTGGCCCTTGGAGACCAGGGTGGTGGGTGGGAGGGGGACTGATCGGAGGGAAGCCATGGGACCCTCATGGCGGTGGAAGCCAGGCTGAGCTGGGACCTATAGATGCTTCCCCCCTGTGGATGCCTCCCCTAGGCCTCTCCCTGGTGCCTCTGCAGAAGCAGGGTGGGGTTCATCATCCTGGGATCGGGGTGAGGGATTTTGACTGCCCTTGCCCTTCGGCGGCCACACTCCAGCACAGATAGGGATCTGGACCCAAGGTGGCTCAGGGATGAATCCTGCATCCTGTTGGACATTGGCTCTGTAGGAGGACCTGCACTCTGGTGGGCAGGAGTCCCCTACCACTAAACTTGTCCCCCCCCCCCATGAGGGACAGGCCTCCCTTCCCCTCCAGAGGGGCTCCCAGCCATAGCAGGCATGTGTGGGTGGGACACACACTGGAAGCACCTGGAAACTTGCTCAGAAGTATAGCCATAAGTTTATGATGTTCATGCTTTTCCTCCAGAGGTGAGCTCCACTGCCCACCCCATGCGCCACACAGGCAGCTTCAGCAAATCCTGTGTGGGCCGGCCCAGCCTCAGGAAACCTCCAACCGTCACCAACTCAGGGAAGTGACTAGACTGGCCAGACACCCAGGCAATTGTCTCAAGCTTCAGGTGCCCACAGCCCAGTTATACAAGGCACAGGTGTCTATATCCCAGGTATCCAAGGTTCAGATGTCCAAGACTCAGATAAACAAGGTCAGGCATCCACAGCCCAGGTTCCCATGGCACAGATATCCAAGGTCCAGGTATCTAAGGCCCATGTATCCACGGCCCAGGGTGTCCAAGACCCAAGTATCCAAGGCCCATGTGTACACGGCCCAGGTGACCAAGGTCCAGGTGTCCACAGCTCAAGTATTCAAGCCCCAAGTGTCTGCAGCTCAAGTATATAAGGTGCAGATATACAAGGCCCAGGTGTATACGGTGCAAAGAGTGGGCTCCACCAGGCAGAGGGTCCCAGGCTGGTTCTCCAGGGGGCTTGCTTATCAGGTGTTGCTGCCCGCTGCTGGCTGCTATCTCCCTGAGAGCCCCATCCTTCCGCCACCACCGATAGGGCCTCCTCTTCTCACCCAGCCACTGATAGCATTATCCGCCAGACCCATGCCCTTGCCTGCTGGCGTGACCCTACACACCCAGGAGCCTGGGAAGGCTCACACAGGGGGCCCTAGAGCCTGAGATACCCTCCACACCACTCTCCTCCCCACTGAAGGTCCCTACCACACATAGGAGGGGATGGGTGGAGCAAGGGGCTCAGGAGTCCTGTCTAGAGCTAGCCTGCAGCCAGTGGAATCAGGAACCAGCTTCTCTCTTAGGGCTCACTTTCTTCCAGCCGCAGACCCTCACTCACTCAGGGCCAGCCACCTGCTAGAGAGGTGTCTTCCTTGAGCCCCCACTCAGGAATGGGCCTTGCCAGCCTGAACCTTCAGTTCTTCTGCCCAATTGCAGCCCCTGCAGTCCCACCCAGGCCAGACCCTACCAGACCCATGCTGAGGGAGAAGGTGACCCAGGTTCTAACTCCTTCCACTGCTCTCAGGCTGTATATCCCAGGAACTAGGACTGTCACCAGTCAAGAATCCCTACTTTGGCCCCTTGCCTGGCAGCATCCATCGTATGTCCACAGTACAGGGTCTGGGAAAAGCTCCCCAAACATCAGCAGCAGGACTCAGAAGACATGAAGTTGTCTCTAGGAGACTTCAATTTGCCTGGGGTCAGGCGTGGCCCATTGGACCCACAGAAGAAGGCAAATGGGCATCTATGGCCTCTGAGGCTGAATCACAGAAGTGTCATAGCTTCAGCCTTCATATTGTGGACCACCAGCCACCACGCTGTTAGGACACTCAAGCAACACTGAGGAGAGACCAACATGTGGAAAAACTGAGGCCCCTGGCCAACAGCCAGCCCCAACCCAGCAATCTCATTTTATGGGTTGACCCACCCTAAGACAGCACCAAGCCAGATGATATGCTGTCCCAAAATCCTGACCCACAATGACCACAAAGGTAGCAAACCATTACTGATCATTGGTGAGAGACTGGTGATTGCTGTGTTTAGTCACTCCGTTTTGGGATAGTTTATTTTGCAGCCAGAACACTTGAAGTCCTCTGATGGGTGACTTTCTGGGTGCAGGGGGGAGCTTCCCTAGGTCCACTAAGGCTCACGGACACACATATGTGCACAAGGGCATTGATGGTTGTCTCAGAAAACATTCCAGAGCTTAGGGCTATGTGTCATGCCCATGTGCACTCTGGGGCAGCCATAGGAACTGACCATCCATTCACACCCAGGCGGGGGGTGGGGGGGCTCCCTGTTTCCACAGCAGAGAGAAGGTGGGACAGAAACCCATTCCCATGTTTAGATCAAGGAGGGGCCCAAGGAGGTGGGAGGCTGGGAACCCCAGCCCTGTGCCCCACAGCAGCATGTGCTGCCCTGACCAGGGGTTCTTGAGCCAAAGAAATAGGGTTCAGGGGCCATCTGCAAAGTTTTCTGGGGAGTCCTCAGCTCACCATGCGCACACACATGGGTGGAAAGCCCACTTGTCCTGAGGGGCCCTCCCTGGGGAGGCTGCATGTCCATCCAAACCTGCCCAGAGATGGGAACACCAAAGGGGCAGAAGTGCTCTCTCCTCAGCCTCCTCAGCCTTATCACTCGCAGATGAGGAAACTGAGGCTTAGAGAACTGGTAAGAGCCCTGGTTCCATACAACTCCCTCAGTTATAGGATTAAATCAGACACATTCCTAGAGTTCTAGAGATATGGCATCCCTCTGTCTAGGGATACAGTTTGTGCCCTGACTCTGGGCTCTTGAGAGACCAAAAAGGCAGGTCCAGCTGGGGCAGGTGGAGAAACTTTCCCTGGCCCTTCCAGGCAGAGACTGGATGAGAAGGCCAGCTGGCTTCTGCTCAGGTGACGTTCATACACACACACACACACACACACACACACACACACACACACACACACACACACACCTGGCTGCTGCCTCGGCATGAACTTGGCCTTGGAATCTCTAGCCTGAGACTTCCCCACCTAGCCTCCCTCCCTTTCCCCAGGGGATGCTGTATGGGAGGTGATGAGATGCTGCCACCAGCAGCTGCACCCCACACCAACCCCAAGGGCCTGAGCACATGTACAAGAGCCCTGGAGACACCCTGCGTGGGTGCAAGTAGACCCCAGGCCTGATTTACGACAGGGCTCCCGCACATGTGTCAAAGACACCGTGTTAAGCACCAGCATAAAAATAATATATAGGTTACCGCAAAATTTTTACGACCGTCCTAGGCCCTGCCCTGGAATGCTGGGATCCAGCAGGTGAAATAACACACGTTTCGGCTCCTGAGAGACGAGGAGCCTAGCCAGGGAAGCTGCGTCTGGGCCCCAACACTGGGGGACCCCATGTCAGGGCACACAGGGTCAGAACGGGAGAAAGACCTCTGCCTATTCAGTGTGAGGAAAGTTCCTGAGCCCTGGAGGATCCTCAGCTTTGGTGGGCGCATGAGTCAACCCACAAACACATGGTGGGTTGAGGACTCCCAGGAAAACTTTGCAGATGGCCTCTGGACCCTATGTCTCTGGCCACCTGTACTACAGCCTGGGGGTGTCCTGTGGGAGGGATACCTGACAAGGTCTCTGTGCACTAGCCCTGTGCTCCAAGGAGGGCAGGATCCCACAGACAGGCTTGCAGCCTCCTGAAGGGCATCCATTGCCAGAAACATTACAGGGGAACAAGGTCCTCAAATTGGGCACACCCTCTGGCTGCAACAAGGAATGTGAATGACACAGGGCAAAGGGAAGGCTGGGCATGTCCCCAGGAAAGCAACGCTGAGGGTATAGCAGACAGTAGTTGCTATGTGACAAACAACCCGATCACACTGGTTCCTCCAGGGGGTGGCATGCCCTAGATTCTGCCTTCAAGTTGGAAAAACTTAAACTAGGACTGCAGGAGCAAGCTCCTTTTCCTCTTTATAGGCAGGGATATTGAGGCTGGGAACAGAGATTACTCCTTCTTCTAAAAGGAGGCACCTGGCCCTGAGTGTCTAGACGCCAGTTCTGTCCTACTGTGTGGGCTCCATCTGGCATACTAAGCCCCCTGGACATCATCCACTGGTGGATAATGAGGTGGTCACTTGGCCACACAATGACCTTCTGCAATCATCACTCTCCCAGGGTCTACAGGGGCTAGAATTTGTGTGAAGGCATGAGAATCAGACCTGTCCTTGGTCCCATGGAGGAATGGAGTCACCAATGTCAGCACCTGGACCATTGAATTCTGTGCAACAATAACCCTTCTGGCTGGCTGCAAGAAGAACTCAGGTAGAGATTTTAGGCCATGGAGCAACTGGCCAGAGTGTGGCCACATCACATGGAGGGGTGAGGCCAGACCACTGTCCCCACAGTCAGGAGCTGTTTCCATGGTGACGGGCTGTCAGCCTATGCCCTGGGCAAAGAGCCCTTTCAGCAGCCTGAGTAAGCAAGGCCCCCAGCTTTCAGCATAGAGAAATTTTGAGGTGCATGGGAGTGCCCCATGACTAGGTGTGATCCTTGCTGTGCATAAAAGGAACAGGCTGGAGATGTGTCTCTTGGGTCCCTCCTCCCCAAGGGACCCAGAGTTGGGTTGGGCTCAGAGGGCATCCCACCCTACAGTGCATGGGAATGACAATGCCTACAGCCTTGGTGAGAGCAGGCTTTGAAAGGCACTAGACCCCCAGCCCAGGGGCACTATCATCTTCTGTGCTTCCTGACTGCAGAAACTTTATCTCTGAGCCTTATTTTTCCCCTCTGCCAGGAAGGAAGTCTGCTGAGACATGCAGGTCTTGGCCCAATAGCCAGAGAAGTGGTCCACTGCCCACCATGAGTCTCTGCAGACTGGAGGAACTCCGCCGAAGCCCTCCTGGGCTGTCTCGAGAAATGCCAGGCACCAGCCTCTGAAAATCATTAGCCCCCTGCCAGCCCTCACCAGCAAGCAGAATAAATCATCAAAGAGCTGCTTAGAGGGGTGGCCCACATGGAGGTCCTCACAGGAACGGGTGCCCACACATCCAGAGGGTCTCCAGCCAGGTTGGAGACTTAGCCCTGTTCACACAGAGGGCTGGAGAAGGCCGCTCTAAGCACTGAGAGCTGGGGCTTCATCCTTGTGGAGGCTCTGGGTGTGCAGCGGGACAGAGGCACCCACCCATGGGTAGGCACAGGCTGAGCCTAGTCTGCAGGAAAGGGACTGGGCAGGCCTCCCTTGAAACCCCTCTGTGCACCCCCAGCTCCAGGCCCTGGCAGCCCCTCTGCCCTCCCCTCCACCCCTACCTGCAAGAAAAGAACCCGATACTCAGGGAGAACAGGGGGCCTTGTTGGGGGGGGGGACTGAGTGGTCTGACCTGGTTCAGGGACAATTTTTGTCTCTTGGATGGCCTCCAGTGGGACTAGGGAGGGGGACCCCATAGTGAATGCTTTTGGCACATAGTCCAGCATCCCTCTCTAGGGCAGGTCATCCCCTGGCTCTCTGAGCCCTCACCCCCACTCCTCCCCAGAAGCAGTGGACACAGGCATGTGGTGGAAACCTCCCCTCACAGAGGGTTTTGCCACCTGCCTAGAGACAGGCTCCAGGTCCTGGTGGGGTTCATGCTGGACCCCTAAGGCCATTGCACTCTTCAAGAAACACAGACAGCCACAGC
The DNA here is from genome assembly GCA_963575145.1 of Galago senegalensis. NCBI lineage: Eukaryota > Metazoa > Chordata > Mammalia > Primates > Galagidae > Galago > Galago senegalensis. The sequence continues at coordinate 12,602 of CAUYTI010057978.1, forward strand.
AACACCTCAGGTCCCACTCACTGTTCTAGTACCTCCCATCAGGAAGGAGGACCCTTGGGCTGAAAAGCCCTAGTGACACTGATGGTGGAGGGGCCTCAGGGTCCTAGCAAAAGGTGGCCCGGCTCCCACTTGCTCCCGGTCACTCTCTTTGTCTCTTTCTGTGACTCTCTCTGATAGAGTCAGCCTCTCTTTGGTTATCTGTCTATCTTTCTCTCTTTTTCTTTCTGTCTCTCTTCTTTCTTTCTTCCTTCATCTCTGTCTCTCTCTTTCTCTGTCTCTGGCTCTGTCATTATCTCTCTCTGCCTCTTTCTCTCTCTCTATCTTTCTGTTGCTGTCTCTGTGTCTGTCTCTTGCTCTCTCTGTCTCTGTCTCCCTCTGGCTCTCTCTCAGCCCAGCAAGCATCATGTTGTCGGGAGGCCCAGGGGAGGGTTGGGCACCTGGTGTGTCCCCGTCCAGAGCCCCTTGCAGTAGACAGCACAGACAGCCACTCCTGCCCCACCCAAGTCCAGGTGCATGGGGGCTGGTGGCTGAGTTGCAGCCATGGCAGATTGAGTGGCCCTAGGAGGTGCTGGGAAGGCCTGGTCCCACCCAGCCCAGAAGAGAGATTAGGAAGGAATTCCAGGAATTCACAGGGGAGGAGGGGAGCTAACTGCTGTCTTCTCTCAGCCTCTCTGAGATCTCCAGAAGCCAGCACTGCATTAGGGACCAGGAAAAACAACTTCCACTGGCTAACAGCTGGCTCTCCTGCCCTCAGGCTCCCCAAAGCCCATTACCTCTGGCAGCCCTCTTCAGACTTCCTCATGCCACCTCCTCCCTGCGGCCCTCCTAATTTAGCATCATGGTGGTGTCCCCTGTGCTATATCTCTGGCACAGTCCCCTCCAGCCTCATCTTGACACCTTGAGGTATCCCTCAACCTGTCCAGGCTCAGGGATACACCTCCAGGTCAGTCTCTGGCCCTTGAGAGGTGTGGCACTCAGCAGGCAGCATTTAGATGTAAAGACTCCATCTCAGGCCAGGACCCCACTCTTTCAAATGCTGGAGTAGTCTGCAAGAGCCTAGCCAGTGACCCCAGAAGGCCAGCATTTGGGGGTCTGGGGAGGGCAGCGGGGCCAATAAAATAGAAGGCTGGGGTTCAGTGCTCGTAGCTCAGTGTGGTTAGGGTACCGGCCACATACGCCCAGGCAGGCAGGTTCGAACCTGCCCAGGGCCTGCTAAACAACAATGACAACTGCAACAAAAAAATAACCATGCATTGTGGCGGGCACCTGTAGTCCCAGTTACTTGGGAGACTGAGGCAAGAGAATCCCTTAAGCCCAAATGTTTGAGGTTGCTGTGAGCTGTGCCACTATGGTACTCTACTGAGGGCGACATAGTGAGACTCTGTCTCCAAAAAAAAAAAAAGGAATAGGAGGCTAGACCCCCGAAGTCCATCTGGAGTCTGGTGCTTGACCCACCAAGAAAGGGCCTCGGGGTCTCTAGCTCTTAAGCATGTTTCCCAGGGCAGGGAATCCTGAGGTCAGGGGCTGGCTGTGTCCCTAAGCCATCCTGTCCTCACTAGGGGGGGTGCGCAGTGGTTGGCTGCCACCCTGCTGGATCCCAATTCCATACAAATGAGAAAGAAACAGAATGCCTAGGAGAAGGGTGCTGGAGTTAGGGGACCTGAGCCCTGAGGCCCCTGTGTGGCAAGGCCCCCTCATCTTCCTGAGGCTGACCCCCACAGATCCAGTAGGTACCTCCTCCTCCAGGAAAACTTACCTGACTCCTCCTCCTCTTCCACTCAGATCTCACCCAATTGTCCAGACACATTTGGGGAACTACACAGGGTCTCTAAGGAGGCCCTTGAGACCACCCTCAGGGACTAGGGACATGTAGGGAGTCCCCACATGTCTGGCCCTCCAGGCCTGGCCCAGTGGTGCTCCAGTGTAGGAGGCTGTAGTTGTTCTGTCCCAGCTGCCCTCCACCCAGTTCTTAAAAAAAAAGAGGCCAAGGGCACCAGGCTTATCTCCTGCAGTGTCTTGAATTTTCTTCTCCTGAACCTTAGACAACTCAATCTGTCTCTTTGAAGCTGCTCTGGGAGTGGAATTTCTCTTGACCACATCAGATTTTTCCATGGGAGGAGGGGAGTGGGTGGGGCAGGGCAGCACAGCCTTTGTGGCATGGAGCGGGTGCCAGAGAGCCTGGGAATGCAGACGCCCGGGCACATGGGGGCCCAGACCAGGTTGTCCATAATGCATGCACCCATGACACACACGTTTACAATGCACATGGTGCCCTAAGCGTGCACTCACAGTGTGGAGTATCCATGCAATCCTGCTGCATCAGAGTCCACAGCTGTGAGCACACATGTAGTTCCTCCCTCTGCTCCTAGAGAGGGGAGAAACACACACTCATGCCCATGGAAATGTAAGCAGACAAAGGTTGGAGTGCATGCATGCACACTAGCAACCTTGGCCACATGTTTTCTGCTCAAGCTTGGAGGTGGGGGGGATTATGGGAGCTTAGGAAGAGAGGGACGGATTCAGGGCCATATTTCTACAGGATGGCAAGGCCCCATAGCCCTGTGACTGGCTGGTAACTCAAGAATGGGCACAGCTCTTGGAGTCAGCCACCTTTGCCCTCTATCCATCATGCTATGGGGTTCTCATTTCCATCTGATGGGCCCATCTGCATCATGAGGACACAAAGCCATGCCCTGGACATGCCATAATGCCTGCTGTTAAAAAAAAAAAAACTACAACAACAAAAAATGACTCATGACATTTAAGAAATCTTTACCAACAAGGACATTGTTACCAACAAGGACCATCTTTACCAAGAAGGACCATCACCATCATAGATGCAGGGCCACACTACAAGGTTGTGCGGTGGGGCAGAGAGACTGGGCTCAATCCCAAACACCACTCCGGTGAGTGGGGACATTATGCCAAGGAGCAGAGTGGAGTCTGCAGATCAAAGTTACTAATAGGAGATTCTAGATGAGCCAACCCAACAAGACTCTCCCTGCAGGCAGGCCTGGGTGACCAGACATCGCTTGAGGGAGGGAGGAAAATGAGGAATGGCTGAGACATCATCAAGGTGGTCAGATACCTAGGGTAGGGAGCTCAGGGTAACTGACTTAACAGGGCTTTCGCTGAAACTGGATCCTGCAGAGACAGACTTGCAAGTTCACAAGTCAGGGCAGGGTAAAGCAGAGTTCAGGAGACTGAGCTGAATTTGGCCAAGGAGGAACTCTTCATTCCTTCTGTGTGCCTCCAGCACCAACATCCAAGTGGTTGTTCCTGCTGGGACTATGAGCTGCAGAGTAGACAGTCCCTAACACCCACTGCTTGGCCTGGACTTCCAGGTCTCATTTCCTGGGAGGGGCTGGATGAGCCTGCAGGATCGCTGCCCAGAGCTGCTGGCCTTAGGCCCTGCTGGGAGCTGCACTGGGCCTAGGGACCCAGAGTCCACCTGCCTCCTCCTTTGGCCCTCCAGATGCAGGCTGGTTGCCAGAGAGCCCAAATGAGAGGACAGACAGTTGTTTGTCTTTGGGCTGAGGTGAGGAGGAAGGGCTCTGCCCACCCCACAGGCTGGGCCAAACTTTGCCAACCCCACCTCTACCAGGGCTCTGTCCTTAACAGCTTCACTCAGTTCCCTCCCTTCTCCAGACCTCAGTTTCCCCATTGCCTCTGTCTGCTCAGTCATTTGTTCCCTGAGAGGTCACTCATTCATTGACCTTGTCCAGGCCCTGGGGGCTCAGACCTCTGCTCTGCCTTGGGGAGGGGCGGAGAGGGGGCATTCACAGTTAGGAGGGCACTTGAGCAGAAAGCTCCAGGTCAGGCCTGGGATGGAAAGGTGTCCAGGCAGCTGTCAGCATCCAGGGGGTGCAATCAGGGGTGAGGACCAGGGGAGGGGGCTTTTGATATGGGCTTTGTAGTGTGACTATGAGTTCAAAAAGCAAGAAGAGCATTCAAGACTAAGGGGTCTGGCTCGGTGCCTATAGCTCAACTGGCTAAGGCGCCAGCCACGTACACCTAAGGTGGCAGGTTCGAATCCCCAGCCCGGACCCACCAAAACAACAATGACGGCTGCAACCAAAAAGTAGCTGGGCGTTGTGGCGGGCACCTGTGGTCCCAGCTACTTGGGAGGCGGAGGCAAGAGACTCGCTTGAGCCCAGGAGTTGGAGGTTGCTGTGAGCTGTAATGCCATGGCACTCTACCCAGGGGGACAGCTTGAGGCTCTGTCTTAAAAAAAAAAAAAAAAAA
>CAUYTI010057981.1:0-83474 GCA_963575145.1 Galago senegalensis
AAATCACAATTTTTAATATTAAGTTTTGAAATTGTTTTCTAACATGAACTAGCCTAGCTTAAACTTTCTGTTCAAAGAAAAATGTTGCAATCATCACAGTTTTGACTATTTTCATGGTAACTTTGAGAAGGAGAAATAGACATGTTTCAAGATCTCTGGTGTTCCTGCTTTGCGTTGGAGTCGGAGGTGCGCTGTGTTAGAATCCATACTCCTATACACATAACAGTCATCACTGGCTAGTGGGGTAGAATACAGGCCACAAGACAAAAATATTAGCCCTGTTTCATGAGCTCTATTTCAAAGCCTAAGAAATTTTTGTGGAATTAGCTTTCTAAGGATTTCTAGTGGTAATATCAGAGTCTGGCAAATATTTTATTGGGGTTTTCTTTTTAATACCAAAAGTTTTACTTATATCTCTCACATAACACTGCTAATTTTAATATTGGATGGCTAATGGAAACTCAAAGCAATAAAATGATATTTTGAGTGCAGGATGATTTTTACATGAATTTATATTTTACTCACAGCAATAGCATCTGCACACATTTGAAGGTGTTAGTATTATAGGTACCCCTATGATAGAAGGATTTATTCAGTTGTATGTTTGGTTTGCCTGGCTCTGCAATAACTCCAAGTCCTTGAGTGGTTTTTTGACCCAAGAGTGAAAAACTGATTTGGTTCAACTTCTTTACAGAAAAAGAAATAAGTTATTGAGAACAAGTGATTTGCCTTAGTTATTCCAGTTTAAGGGAAGAGTAGAACTTAGAACTCCTGGCCTTCAGATCAACTAAAACAACCCCTAAATAGCCCAAAGCGTTACTACCTATTAACCCAAAGGCAAAAGTACGTTAGACTGCTTGTGCTAAATGGTACGGTGCATGAGTTCTATTCTTCAGAAGGCAGTCACCGACTGTGAACTTTCTAGTGTATTTGACTTATCATACTGAGTCCTACGTGAAGGTTAAACATCTTTTTTCTGATTTTCATGATCTGAAACAAACAGTACTTAGGATTCAGAATCTCTGTAGAATAAATAGATTCTGTTCATCTACATGGCCAAGTACTTGGTGGATTGCTTCAGCCTCCGTCGCATCAGTTTTTCTTAATTCAGAATAAGACAGATGGACAAAGGAAAATAAAAGCCAGCAGGGCTTAGTGTTCAGGCAGAGGACTGGAGCAAGGTCAGGCGGATAGGTGTTTGAGGTGCCAAAATGTGTGTGGATGGCGTATTCCACCCGTCAGCCGAAGGAGCGTATTTGAAGAGGCATAATAATTAGACTCAAAAATTCACCCTTAGTATGCCCTGCAAAGAAAAAGCCTGGGTTGAACCTGGGGGTAATTCATTTCAATGGTTTTCCGACCTCTGTAGAATACAGCTGCACATGAGAAATCTCTAGGGAACTGAATTTCTCCCCTTTGAGAGCAAATACTGCATATTTTTTGAATAATCAGATCCTTGGCGAAAGCAACTTCTCTTTAAATTTCAAATCAGTGATTTATTTGTGATTAAAGCAATACTCTGAAAAGTATAGAATAAGATTATAAGTGGCCCTCATTTTTTCTGAACTGATATTGTAATAATAATAGTGTAAGGTAGTGTCTGTAGACAGAAATTTTCAGTTAGATATAAATTCTAAATTGTGTATTGTTGATTTCAAATAACCAAACCCCAGAAAATAAGGACTTTGCAGCATTGAGATTCATAGAGCTGTCATTACTGTCATTAAACGCATCAAATATTTTTCTTTCCTTGATTTGGGGATGTGGATGAGTTTTGCAATTAGTATTTTTGATTCAGTTGAAATAAAGATTTACATGCTATTGCCTTTTGAACAAAGCTAGCATGTGGAATCTTATATATACCAGACACTCCGTATTGTCAATTAAAAAGATCTTAAATATTTTTAAGGGAGATGGAGTTAAACAAACAGTCACTGGCTGACACTTAAGATAAGCACTTGAGAAGCGCAGGAGAGAACGAAATGCTATGTTCTGGCAAGGAGCCAGAATGTTTTGTTTTCTTACCAACATTTCATTTCCCTGGACTCAAAAAGAAGTGACAGGTTATTTTGTCTGTAATGGTGGTTATTTTCAACTTCAAAAACTTTTCTGTGATCTTAAAACCTTATAATTTGTTCACAGTTACAAGTTAACACAAGCACTGAGCAGCATCTGTATGTAATTTTAGCTAAGAGAGATAGTGGGAACTTTTAGTCCTTCCAAATGCATTTTACTGAGCGTGCATTGTCTAGAACACGTCTGCTGCAAGCTTAGTACTGCGTGAGCTTATGCCCAAATTAGCGCTGGAAATGTGGCCATCTCTGTGCCTTTTGGGGTCTCAGTGGCATTCCACAATCAGTCTTGTTCTCTGTTCCATGGATAATCAGGAAGGAGGGAAGAAAGGGCAGAAATGCTTGTAATAAAGCTCGTTAGGCCAGACCCTGCCCTGGACCACATCCCTTAGGTCTGAATGGAAAGCGCCCCTCATGTTTGACTCTCCATTTTTTTGGTGCTTTCTTTGCTTGGTGTGGCCCTGACGGTCCCTCTTTGGCTCTGCCCTTTCTGGGCAGTGACTAGCCCTCTCCAACATCTCCCCTCCTTCCTTTCTAGAAAGGGGGGATTTCTAGAAATGGAGGACTTCAGACCAAGTAGTCTGGGAAGAGAGAATAATAAATTAAGACTTGGCAGGGCTACTCATCAACTCACACAGAGACTAGTCTTCGCATTAAAAAAAAAAATCCCATGGATCCTCCTGTTGAAATGAGAGGAAGAAAATTTCAACAAGAAAAAAATAGAGTTGGTTTGAAAAGAAGGGAAGGAAAAAAAGAAGAGTTAACTCAGTGTTTCATTGAAGCCTCAATTATTAAAAAACTTGGAGTTAGGAGGCATCACACTTTGTAATAAAATTAATAGAATTGGAGAGAGTCTACGGTTTATGTGATCTTAGGGTAAAATGTCAACTTGAAGATGACAAGTTGGAGAGATCGTATGGGAACTGCATGCATTTTTCAAAAACTATCTGACATTACAACCCATCTTTTTATTTGTCATTGTGTGGCTAACTGGAAAAAAAAAACGATGAAAGAAAATCTTAGCTGGTATAGTATTACACAAAATAATTTGGAAAGTTTTGCATGGAGAAACTTCTAGTAGAAGTTTAAAGGTGCATCCTTATCACTTAAAAACAAAAGATGGGACTCTGGTTGTGATTTTCCATGCGAAGTTCTTGCCGACTGGCAGTGGGGACGGAGACTGGGAGCTTTGTGGTGGCAGCAGAAGGCTGGCAGTGTAAAATATATAACAATGCCTCTGTTATCTGTTTCCAATTCTTGCAGCATAGAGCTGGAATCCGGAAAATTTGCCGCCTTGAACAATTCAACTTTCAAATCTGTTGGTGGGTCAAGATTTACTTTTGTTCAACATTTTATTCTTTCTCTACTCTTCATCCTGACGTTTTTGAGGGCTTCTTTTTCTCTAAGTTCTTGGAGTTTTAAGAATGAGTGTGGTGATCTGCTTTAGAAATATTACGAAAGACTAAGTAATCAGAAACAAAGATAGACAAAGAAAGATATAGAAAAACATAAAAGACGACTTCTAAAGTCAGGGAAAGTCAGCCAGAATTTTACAAAGCTTTTATGATTTTATAATGACTCTCTCACCCCATTCTTGCCCAGAAACCCTTTTGTAGATAACAAGCTTGACATGCTTTAAATATTTATAGTGGGACTCCAGAGTGTTACGAAAAACAACGCAGCTTCTCGCATACGGACTGTGAAGCCGGGATCTTCATTAGTGTCACACACAGTGAGGGAGGGGGAATAAACAGTTTCCAAAAGGCAAGCCTGGGGAGGCCGGACCCGGGAAGTGATGACAGCCTTCGTGGATGTCTCCCCAGTCTGGGCTGTATTATATATGTTTGTATGTTTGTGTTTTCTTTTGATTTGAGAAAGTAATTTTGGTTTCAACAGCCTAAAAATATTAATAATTAAAATGTAAGCAGAAAAATATTCAAATGACTACTTTCCTAATAAAACTTCCATTTATTTTTCTTTGTCTATCTCCTATCTCTCCTGTCTCTCTCTCTCTTTCTTTCTCTCTCTCTCTCTCGCTCGCTCACACACAATGACCTGCACACACATACTGCTAAGCTTGTCTTTGCTGGCCTTTTTGGCCGGGGCTGGCCTTGAACCCACCACATCTGGTATATGGAGCCTGTGCCCTACTCCTTGAACCATGGGCGCCGCCCTGCTGGCCTTTTTTTCTCCCCTCCTTCAGAGAAAGGGGAGAGTAGCCCTGCCTGGTCTTTTTCTCCACATGATAGAGAAATGGCTGATAGCAGCAGCTCCAAGGTTGTAAAAGTGGTAGCCTTATGATTACAAGAAAAAGACATGGTTTCTCTCTCTTTGTCCCGGGTACTCTATACCATTTCTGTGAATAATTATGATTAGTTATTTTTGAGTCTTATACCAATCCTGACACCAATCCTTGTTTCTAAAACAACAGGACACTGGATGGTGAGGCTGGTTCATGTACCCGTGACTGGCAGCCTCCTTAGGGTCAAACAGTCCGAGCAGGGAAGCATAATGTTCCCGCCAATGAAGGGAATCACATTTATGACTGGAGAATGTGAAAGGGCATTCCCAGCAGACAAAAATCAATAGATGTTTAAGACATGGAAAATGAAGGATTTAGCAAGAACGTAAGAGCTGCCAAATGTGCTGTTTGCCAAGAACTGGCAATGACGTCTCCAACGGAAAATGGCAACGTGTTTATTATTTATTCAGTAGACATTTATTAAGTGTCTATAGCTGTAGTCTTTTACTGCCATGTCCCCTGTGCTGGGAGGCAGGAGTGGGGAGTAACTAAACCTCCGGTCCAACCCCTTCTCCTGGTGGTGGGGCTTCTGCATGCTTCTTGTGACCTTGCAAGTGTCCCTAGTACAGCCACAGGTTGTTTCTGTAATTCTGGTTTTGTAATTTATCAGAAGGCCCCATGGCTGACATTTCACAGCCACGGCTGCCCTGCTGGGCCCGTTTCCTCTGTGCCTGTGCACACACTGACCCCACTTGCTCAGTTGCTTGGGCTCCTGCCACTGCCATACGGGTTGACTGCCGTGACCTGGGGTTTGTCATCTTCCTTTCAGTATCATGCCCGTATTCTCATGCTTGTCAATGCTGTCACTTTTTCTATCACTTTCATCTTCATCTGAGGCAAGACACGGCCTTCTTCCCTCCAATGAAATAACCCTTAACCCTACTCAGAGGAGTAGGGTGTCGGCCCCATATTCCAGAGGTGGTGGGTTCAAAGCCAGCCCTGGCCAAAAACTGCAAAAAAAAACAAAAATAAAAACTCTTAACCAATTCCCAAGTAAAATCCCTTGCAATGTCCTTGAGATAAAAACACTGTATTTGGCTTAGTTTTTAAAAACTTTTCACCTGAGGCTTCTAAACCCATTGTTGTGAGCTGGTAACTCACTACTGATTGACCCCTCAGGTTCTGTCCCTGAAACATTTCCGCTAGTGCCTTGGGATGGTGACCTAGTACCTGCAAACTGCAAACCCAGGGCCATCTCCAGACCTCCCTCCTCACAGGTCAGGAGGTTTGTTTGACCCTGTACGTGGTCAAGCGTCTCAGTCACTTCTTCCAAGCAGGCTCTTTGAGTTCGTGTGCAACTAGCATCTTCCAAGTTCTTTTCTTTTGTTCCTTAATGTGTTGGAAATTTACCATGATTGTGCTCTTTGGGCTTTGTCTTGCTCCCTGGCTACATGACGATAATGTAAAACAGAATGAGATAAAGTCTAAACTGAAAGAATACAGAAAAGGTCAAGGGAATACAGAGAAAGGGCTAACTAATTCCAAATGGAGGGATCAGGTAGCAATTTTAAGACATGATATTTGAACTGAGCTTAGGAGGACAAGTTGGATTTTTTTTGCAGTTTTTGGCCGAGGCTGGATTTGAACCTGCCACCTCTGGTATGTGGGGCCAGCGCCCTACTCCTTTGAGCCACAGGTGCCGCCTGGGTAAGTTGGATTTTGACTGGAGATAGGGAAGTGCTTCAACTTGAGAGACAGGCCTAAGGCAGAGAGTTGTGGTAGCCATGGCAAGTTGGGGCAGTCACGTAGGGGTACACGGTCAACTTGGGGGACCACAACGTGTTCTTAAAGATTGTTTAAAATTTTCCTGTTCATAGTAGCTGCAAATATTATTTGAAACACTTATATGTTGGTAATTGAATGCAGAGAAAAGATTATTATCCCGTCCATGAGTAATGAAGAGCTCAGTCTTGACTGGTCGGGAGCAGATATCATGAAAGGGCCTAAGGAAGAAGTAATATTTTTTTGGAAAAATATTATTGACAGCATTAAAAATATTAGATAAAGAGCTTCTAGGCTGGGGATAAGGAGACCAGATATGAAATTACTGCAGATTAAAAGCAGCATATTAAATAGAGTGACTTCAAAGAGAGTGGGTTAGGAAATAATTCTGAAGGTCCGTAGAAGGGCTGCTGTTTAACTGATGCTGGTGCCTGGTGTAGGGCAGACATCCAATGCTGCTCTTCCTGTAATAGAGACTTTTCTCAGTAGCAGACTCTGAGACCCACAGCCAAAGATTGGAGGACCTCTATGTTACCATTCTCTGTCATTCATTACTGATACCCTCTCTAGCTTCTGTCTCAGAGAAACGTTCCGTTTTTCAGGTATCATTCCTGGGGGTAGACCCCATGTGGGTCTTTTTCTCCTGGATTCCTCTCCTTCATCAGACATCTGTCTCAGCCGAGTGTCTGGTTTACTTCAGTGGCATTCATTTGGTCCACCAGAACTCACCTGCCAAACTCTGCAAATGGAAACTCCTACGATTACCCTTTGTGTTCTATTCATTCAGTTCAGTAACCAATGTCAAGGACAGCCATACACCACCCCCAGACTACTCCAGGTGAGTCACGTATCTAGACTCTGTGCCCTCCACATACCAGGATTTGTGAGGTTCTATCAAAGACTATCATACTTCATTCTTGAATTATCTCTGGGTGAATCTAATAGTTCATGCACCCAGGAAGTGTCTATCTGGGGAGTGAGATGCCATTTGACTTTCTCCGTGGTGAGGTCACCCCAAAAAATCTATCCAAAGATTACGCTTAGCTTTCTAACATCAGGGATGGATGCCACAGATTCCCCTGGAAGGAACTTCTCTCTAAAGAATTTCTAGCCTTATCTTACTTACATAAACTTTTAGAGGTCGTGGCTTCTGGAGTGGTTGGGCAACCACTTAGTACTAAGTCCTGGGGTGATGTGTCCTTTAATCTATGAACATGGTGCTTTTTTATTCATTAACCTCAGAATTGGGACCTCAGCTGAAAATTCAGGAATATTAGAGATGTCTTATTTAACATCCTTCTATATTCCTAAATGTGAATATGAATTCAAAGTTTCTCAGTAGGAATACGAGGTATAAAACCACAGAGCTGATATCCAAGTTCATGCCCAGCCCCCTTCCTAGCCCTATGATGGAAATTCTCTGTAGTTCACTTTCCTGAACTGGATTCTGCCATGTACTATGTGGTACAATACTGTGAGTATTAAATGAGGTAATACATTCCAAAAGCTTATGTGATTACTTGCCACATAGCAATATTTTGCTACTAATGCTTTTCTGATTATATCCTCCTAAGTTCTCCTTATTCCTCTCCTATTATAATTCTAGGGACTAGTGGCAAGCATTAAGAAAGAATTTTTCCCAAGTATCTGAGTTAAAAATGTATCCTTTGCTTAAGTGATGAATTAAAGTAGACTCAGTTCAGTTTGGCCAAAGGTGTTAGGATGGAAAATGGACCCAGTCACTTAACTGGGGATGAGTTTCATTCCTGAGGCAACAAAGGGGAGTTGGATACAATTGCAAATACTAGGAATTCATGTTTATCAGGCTTAAGGCTTGCAGAATGGGTAAGAGATGGCCAGGCTGGGGATGAAGAGACCTGATTGTAGTTCACAGTTCCACAATTACAAAGGCGTATGGAAACATGCAAGTGGCCTTCTTTGCTGGGCCTCAGTTTCTGCATTTGGTAAAAGAAGAAGTTTTACTGGATGACAAGACAGTGTGGTGAAGAGCGTGGACTTGGGCAATAGAAACCTGGGTCCATGTTAGCTCTAACGAGGCCTCTAATTGTAAGTTACTTAACCTCAGTGAGTGACAGTTCCCTCATCTGCAAAAAGAGGGGGCTCATGGTTCCCATCATACAGGATTTGGGGGCAGATGAAATGACAGCATTCATCTGCTGTTCCAGAATATGGCACATAAGAAGCACCACTGACTGTTCTTTATTATTCCTGGTTTTATGAATAAGTTCATGCACCATCAAATGAGGCTGTGGAATTTGTATCTGCGTTGACTTCAGTTCCACAGGTCACCCTCCATCATTTGGCTACTGCCTTCTTTGGGAGCTCAGCTGATACATCAATTAAATGCAATCATCTCTTTGCAGTAAGTAGATCTGCTTCTCTTTTAAGTGTATATTTTTATAAACAAGAGAATAAATTGAAAGCACATTTATGCATTGCCACTTGCAATTTTCCGGTACATAATCTACTTTTCTTCTTTCTGTATAGTGATCTCTTTGGGTCCTGGAGACAAGCAGCCTTCACCCTCCTTCTTTCTGAGAGTAACTTAGTTGCCTACATCACAGAGAAAATATATAAAAGTCTGAAATAGAAGTTCCTTCAATTTCCCACCACCACATAGTTGCCTCTCTCTCTCTGCTCAAGACCAAGGCACCCACCACTTCCCAGGATGCCATCTTGCTCCCCTTCTTTCCCTGAAGCTTCAACTGCTCCCTCTACTAACTCCATCCTATCAGCTTTTAATATTCACAAGACACTTTTGTCTTTAAAATGTTTAGAAAATATAAATACTTCTTGAATCCTATGTGTCTGAGACATCACAATAACTGAGTCACCCAGAAGCGTTGGTTGTGCTCCCTGTCTCTGCCGCCTCACCCCCGGTCTTCTTTCTACTCCAGTGTCACACTGATGGCTCCACCAAGGTCAGATGGTTTCCTTTTTGCAAAACCCTATGGAAATTTCTCTCCATTTTATTTTACCTCTGCCCTTTTCTTTGATGACTCTTGTCCTTCTGGAAATAATTTGATTCTTAAAGTAATCTAATTTTGACTCATTTTTAAACATTCTTCCCATTTTTTGACAACATTTTAGAAAAACACTGAACCACCTAACATTTTTAACACAACAACAACTGGAAGAATTGTTTCCAAATTGCAATGTGGTGAACCAATCCCACGAAAGTGGATATATTCCTTTATTCTTGTTATCATATTAAAACAACAAAAAAAGGGAGAGGCAGAGAGAAAGAGGGAAAAAGGCGGGGGGGGTCGAGAGAAAGAGAGAGAGAGAGAGAGAGAGAGGAAGAAAGAGAGAGAGATACTCTATGTGCTTCACTTAGGATCAGTCTGGAAGAGCCAAATTCTGAGCACTAAATCAAAATAAAGACAAAGAGAATGGGGGAATGTAAATAAACTCACATGGGACTTTTCAACAATAATTGCAGAATTATGCCTCAACTTTTTCCCTGACAGATGAGCTTCCTGTGGTGACTTCATGCACAGCTCTGGCTCCCCACCCTGCTCTCCTTACCTTCATTGTAGCTTATATTATGTGAGACAAAACACAAATAAGAATAATTAATAAATATTTCAATGCAGTGAGGGCTGATCCAGAATCATGGGAAACCACTGTCAAAAATGCATGACTTGGGCTGGGTGTGGTGGTGCACACCTGTAGTTCCAGCTACTCAGGAGAGGATCCCTTGAGCCCAGGAGCTAGAGGTTACAGTGAGCTATGATGACAATGCTGCCCTCCAGCCTGGGTGACAGAGCAGGATCCTCTTTTAAAACAAAACAAAACAGGGTGGCGCCTGTGGCTCAAAGGAGTAGGCCACCAGCCCCATATGCTGGAGGTCAAATCCATCCCTGGCCAAAAACAGCAAACAAACAAACAAATAAAACTACAAACAAACACAAGGATAGATGGCATAGCTTGCTAATCCTGACATTGCATTTGTTTAAGGAAACAGGGATCTAGGTATTTTTCTAGTTTATAGGTTCATATAAGCTCAAAGTGTGTGTTAGAATTTTTGCTTTCTTCTGGGACAATGAAGAAGAGAGATAGCAGCGTTGGTAATATCTTGGTCCATTGAAACAAGATTTCTATTTTTAATCCAATCAATCTTTGTATATTCTCAGCATCATTTCAGAGGGGAGGGAAAATTAGAATAGCACTTGTTTATAATGTATAAAACCACGTAAATGAAGAAATACTACGTAAGAAATACTACGCATTCCTTAGTCTGATGTGGAATATTTTCAAAGCAATTCCTTTCCGTTTACTTAATTTGGCTATGTCTGACTGAAGATAATTTTATCTTTTAATTATATACATTGAATAATTTTGCTTATGTAGATTATATCATATGTAGCATGTGTATAAGAGAGGTATAGATAAATTATGTTCATAGTTCTGAAATGGAAGCGTATTTTCATATATAATATTAATTCAGGACAGCACTTGCTTTTAACTATACCATGTGACAGGGACCATTCTTTGGCTCCTGCCCTATAAATACATAATTATAATCTAAAATGCTAAATTTTAAATAGACTATAAATAGTACAAGTGCATTTACCTAGGGGGCATCTGAAGAGGCTTCACAATGGAGAAATTTTACCAGACTTGAATTACTGATTTCACTAACATGCCAAGGAAATCCTAAGGAACATCCTTGCCTTAAAGCAGTCACACCAAAGACATCACTAATTGCTTTCAGAGTTACTAGCAAAACAATTTGAATGTCCTCAGTGGAGAGTGTATTTGAATTTTGAATACATTCACTACTCAACCAAGAGCAAGTGGGCTAAGTGCTCATGCCAGTTGGGCAATGGGTTAACAAAAAGTGACTTACTTCTATGGCTCAGAACTGGGATCTGAAACATACACTTTTCCAACCAGTTATTTCCTGCACTCATAAGTAAAATTAGGTAGTAGACAACCATATGGCATTATTCTTATTTCATAATTTTTTTTTTTTTTGTAAAAAAGGATATACCTTTCCCAGAAATGTATTTTTGGTCTTAATTTGTGTAGGTAAGAATATGCAGTAATGGAGAGTCTATTGCAAATATAGAAACTAATATTTGCATTACTACATTTGAGTATAGAGTAGGAGGATGGAAATAAAGAAAGCAGGTGCACTAATCCTATTTCTACAGAATTCCTCAAAATTAATCATGCAATACATATTTTTCCTCTAACCTGTTTGTAAAACTTGATTCACTACATGTAATTCGTTGGAGTTTCATAGACCTACATTGGAAGCTCCCAAGTTGATGGCAGCTTTGGCTTCCAACTCATTTTGCTGCATCCAAGAACAAAGTATTTCTTTGAGCTCCTGTAGTATACTCCCAAGGGCAGCCCCCATTATTTTGCTACCCTCTTCTGATAATGAAGGTTCCATATTCACATTGTACTTCTTCAGCCCCCAGCCTCTTCCATTCCCTGGTGATCTTGTGCATTTTATACTTGATTCCAAATCATAAGATTACACAGAAATAAGATGTTAGGCCTATAAGTGGTCACAGACATTATCCAGTCCAATCTTCTCATTTCATAGATAAGAAAAAAAAAGTAAAATGTAGGAAGAGGAGGTTTGGTATACTTGATGTTTTGTGTGACCATGCCTTGAGCATCACTCTAGTCCATATTTTTATAAAATAAATGGTTATAATTTTTGAAAAACGTGGTGACGTATATTGGAATGAAGAAGCCCGCGTGAATTTTTGCTCAGTGTCATATTCCCCTGAGTGCAGGACTTTCCTTGGCTCTTTATGAACATATCACTGGAGTCTTATATTTAAACCATTCAATCATCATCGTGTTAGTCTGATGGCTTTCCAGGCACCGTCCCAGCTAGAACAGAATTATAACTTTAGCTCCTCCCATTACTTCCAAAGTTTTGTAACTCAAGCTGGAGAAGGAAAGAGAAGCTCCTTTTTTATTCTTCTGCCCTTGGAAGGGTGCCATCTTTCCCTTCAGTGACTTGTTAAAGGCTCCTTGCCTTATTTTCACCCCATGCTGGTAGTATTCCACTTTATCTGAAATTCAATCGTGTCATGGGGTAAGCCCCAAGACTGGCTTCTGTGTGTTCTGATCTTCTGCTATTTTTTGTCTGCACTCCGGTCCCCACAAAACAACAACAAATCTACTGACTAAATGCCACATGGTGTCTACTTTTAACAACTACTTAAAATAAGGTTACTTTTGCTTTTTCTAAATACAGTGTACCTTTGTGTTAGCGTAGAACTAAAAAAAGGATCTTAGTGGTAATAATTCCTTTAACTTTTTCTATTTCTGATAGATCACTAGAATTTTGGTATTACTTATGTAAATCCTTTGTCTAGAAGAAAATACTTTATTCATGTGGATCTTAGACCATCAACTATCGAGGACTTGTTTCTGAGAACATTTGGCCAAAAGACCAATTTTCAGAAGCAAGAGACATCAGTTTAGAATGCCTTGTACAATTCCAGTATAAAAACCATCTAAATAAAAATGACTGTATAATTTTTTTAAAAAATGTACTTCCTTTTAAAGCAGTTGACTCTTCCAATGATATTTCATTTTTCATGGACTAATAACACCATTCTGTAAAGAAAACCAACTGATGCCTTCGGTGTGACTCCGTTGTGTCAGAAAAAAAATACTTATACGAAATAATCCTGTAATACTGTGTAAAAGGCAGGTTGTAAAACTTAATAGGAAAAAGAGTGAAAAAAGTCAAGATGACCTTTGAAATTAGATGGAAAATGATGATTAGATTCATCAGGGTTTTTATTTTTTTTTATTCTGCTAGTCAAGGGAATGCCTCAGAATGAAAGGCACAGTTTTAATTTCCTTCATTTCTTTCTTTTTTTTTCTTCTTTAAGTCACAAGTTGAGTATCACATAGTTAGCAATATACTTTAGTTTAATACAAATATGTTCTTTGGAGAAAATACACACCTTTCTTTCTGTTTCTATTCCCTTTAAATCAATGTGACTGACAAATAGCCATAGATAATATTTTTGTCAAAGTTTTCCTGGCATTTTGGCTTGAGATTCTAGTTATGGGCTCTGATTGTTGGATTAAGTTATACCTGAAAATAAATATTTAACCCCCAAATAACTTTAATATTTAATTACCTGAGTTATAACTCTTTCCATACAGGAAAAAAGTGGTTTATCTATTAACAATTTTAATTAGAAATTATTATGGTATTACACACATAGAACTTGAACATGAGTGCAGTTAATTTTATAAACAACTCACTCATACAATGAGAATCCTGGTCGAAGAAAAAGATTGCTACTAGCATTGTAGAAACACCATCAACTTTATTTCCATCTCTATTCTCTCTGTCCCAAGGATTATCCACTACCCTGACTTTCAGTGACAGAGTAGTTTGGTCTGTTCTTGTAATGCATAGATATGGAATCATATCTATGCATATGGAATCATGCAACATGCAGCCTTTTCTGGGGAGTTTGGCTCTTTCTCTAAATAATTTCTCTCTTATAAGATTCATGCACTTAACTGCAGTTTGTATACTCTTATTCTGTCTAGTATTCCATTTTGAGCAAATGTAGTATAGCACAATTTGTTGATCTGTTCTACTACTGATTGGCTTTGGGTTAGCTCAGGTCTGGGCTGTTCTAAACATAGCACTTCTGTGACCATTCTCATACATGTGTCTTCTTGAAATGATGGGTGCATTTCCTGTGAGGATTTACTTAGGAGCCATACGCTATGCATTGTTCAACTTTTAGAGATGCTTCCAGAATAATTTCCAATGTGTCATAGCAAATGCACCCCCATCCGTAGCATTGGAGGGCTCTGGTTGCACCAGGTCCCTGCCACCATTTGGTATTGTTCATATTTTTGAATGTATTCAGTCTGTGGGTGTATCATGAGATCTTACTGTGTTTTTTATTTGTATTTCCTTGACGACTAATAATTTTTAGTAAATTTTGACGTGTTTATTGGCTATTTTTATATCCTGTTTTGTGAAATGTCTTTTGACTATGTTTTTGATTTCATTGTCTTTTTTTTTTAACCTAGAGGAGCTTTTTTCCAATACATTCTGAATATAAATAATACAAACAATTTCTCCCACTCTTTTCACTCTCTTGATTGTATCTTGAGCAGAAATTCTTATACTTACTATAATTTCATATTATTTTATTCTTACTTTTATCTACTTAAACAGAAAGGACTTGTTGATATGTCTTTGTTTATATGTCCTCAAATGGTGTGTTTTGATGAGCAGAAGTTCTTAATTTTACTGTATTCAAGTTTATCATTTTTTCGGGTGACACTCACTTTTGATGCCTTTTACAAGTCTTAACCTACTCCAAGGCCCATGTGTTTTCTTTAAAAGTTCTATTACTCTATCTTTCACTTTTTGTTCTGCAATCCATCTGGAACTGATTTTTGAATATGCTGTGAAGTAGGAAGTCATATTTTAATTTTCATTCCTTAAAGAATACACGCTCATCATAGGGAAAAGGAGAGAATAGAGGTGACTTACGATGATCTGATCCGTCAGCCTCCTAAGACCACAGTTCTGACACTGTGATGTGTGTCTTTCTACATGATGCTTTTGTTGCTACTTTTTAGTTCTTTTACATCAGTGGTACTCTGATTCATTCTTTAATTTTCCTTCCTCTCAGTTACACAAACCAAGAATGAATTCTTTTCCTTGAAGCCACATCCTTATCACCTAGGACAAAAAAACAAAACAAAACAAAAATATTGTCTCTGGTGCAGTGTGACTGCTTTCTAATTTCAACTTTGACAAACTGAGGCTCAAGTAGACTTTTTTTTTTTAATTAAATCATAGCTGTGTACATCAATGCAGTCATGGGGTACAGTGTGCTGGTTTTATATACAATTTGAAATATTTTCATCAAACTGGTTAACATAGTCTTCATCACATTTTCTTAGTTATTGTGTTAACATATTTATATTCTACATTTAGAAAGATTCACATGTACCCTTGTAAGATGAACCATAGGTGTGGTCCCACTAATCACCCTTCCTCCACCCATCCTCTCCCCTTCCCTGCCCTCCCTCTCCCCTTTTCCCATATTTTTGGGATATAATTGGATTATAGCTTTCCTATGAAAGCTATAAATTAATTTCAAAGTAGGGCTGAGTATATTGGATACTTTTTCTTCCATTCTTGAGATACTTTGCTAAGAAGAATACGTTCCAGCTCCATCCCAGGTAAACATGAAGGAGGTAAAGTCTCCATCTTTCTTTAAAGCTGCATAATATTCCATGGTGTAGATATACCACAATTTATTGATCCATTCGTGAGTTGATGAGCACTTGGGCTTCTTCCATGATTTAGCAGTTATGAATTGGGCGGCAATAAACATTCTGGTACAAATATCTTTGTTGTAGTGTGATTTTTGGTCTTCTGGATATATACCTAGTAGAGGAATTATAGGATCAAATGGCAGGTAAGTTTTCTTTCTCTTGTTGCAAACTTTCCTGTGAAAGTCAGTTAAACACATTTCACTAGTATGAGGAAGGCCAACACTTTGTTTTCTAACTTTTCATTTCTGATTGCATCTTTATTAATTCCTGAATTCTGCTTGGTATTAATTTTAAACTGATATTTTAGTTATTGGCAGAATTAATTTTTTCAATTCTTTTTAAAATGTTCTAAAAGTGAAAGGTTGTAAGTTTCCTTCTTACTCCTGCCTCATCATTATCACTTTGGTAGCTTTTTGTTAATTTTCTAAAACAATTTTCAATATATGCTTGCAATTTCTATCTGACCCAAAAGAATTGTTTTAAGACTCCTTCTGGAACAACCTTTAATTTTGCCACTTGGTTACTACTAAAAGTTTATTATATCGTGATCAGAGAATATTGTCTGAACTAGTACTACTTCTGGAAATTTATGAAAGTTGCTCAAACACATATAAAAGGTGTACTTTCAAGGTAGAATTACTTTACTAATTATGCAATTCAGACCATCATATCCTCGCTTATGTTCTTGTTCTTACGTTTATCTTGTCATGAACTGATAGATGTGAATTATAAACTCCAACTACTAGTCTGTTCTTTCCTCTATCTCCTTATGACCTTGTAATTTCTGCTCCGTGGAGAAGCCTGCTGTGCTATGCAGCTATGTACATAGTCATAGCTGCCACATATCTAATCTCCATTTATCATTTCACTCTGTAAGATTCACATTAGTTGTATAGCATGACACTGGTTCCAGTCTCAGCTCTAAGTTAAATTTGCTCAATGTTGCCATCACTCCTTTTGCCATAATTTACACTTTGCTTCCTTGGCTAGCTTTTGGCCTCTAGGACAACATTCTCTGTGTTCTTGCATATTCAAAATTGCTTGTCTAGGATGGTGCCTGTGGCTCAAAGGGGTAGGGTGCTGGCCCCATATGCCAGAGGTGGCGGGTTCAAGCCCAGCCCAGGCAAAAAAAAAAAATTGCTTGTCTATAGCCTGGGTCTCCACTGCACATCTTTTCTTTATATATTTTCCTCTAATCTTTCTTCCTCCCTTGCCTCCCTCCCTTTCCCTTTCCCCTTCCTTCCTCTCTTTGTCCTCATTACAATGTAGTCTATTTTCCCACTGTATCCATATTCCTTGCCATGTATTTTCTATCCTCACTTGTTCTGTTTTCAATTTTATTTTAATGTATTGCCCCTCTCTACTGCTTCTTTTCTGAGCTCTACCAGATCATATTTTATCTCTTTCTGTTGTCTTTGCATATCTCCCAAGAGTTTCTATATTTCTGCTTTGAGGCATTACTTCTAAAGTAACTGTTTCATTAATTTTTAAAAAATCCATGATATTTGGTTAAAAAATTTGTCAGCTCCAGGGCAATACATTTCCAGTGTGTTTTCTCCTCTGTAGCTAAATTTTGATGCTTTTTCTCACATTTTTTTCTTATAGTACATTTCAACTTATTATTATGTGCAATCTTGAAAAATGAAATTCATGCTTGAATTAAGTGGATTATTTTCTTAGACCAGCTATTTATTAGGGCTGAGAGTGCAGAATAAGTTTTCTGCCTCTTTCCTTCTTTACTGTCAGAGAAGCAGACTGCTTCCTAGAACCCTGGCTTCTCTTTATTATTATTTATTTCTCTTTATTATTTATAATTTTATTATTATTATTACCATCTCCCCTGCTTCTGTGGACAAAATTTGACCCAGGAGGACTTCTGCTGACAGCCTGCTCTCACATTCAATCTCTGCTATTGAGCAGAAGGAGTATGGCTTTCACAAAACAAGGTCAGCAGAAATCTCACCTTCAGAAATCTTCTTTTTCTTTTTTTGGTGTTACTTGATATCTGGCCCTGAGCCTTCTTGCTCCTCTCTGAGTATTTTCTTCACTTCTTCTACATGGCTTCTGCCTCATTTGTTAATGATAACTGTTATATGATCTGGGACTTACCATTTATCTTAAAATAAAATCACAATTTACAGAAGGTGAACTATCCTGATGTATATATAGCCATATTCATTTTTAAAATTAACTTCTTCATATTTCAACAGTATGAATTATTTCAGTCCTTAAAAATAGTGAACACACATGAATAAACTGTGGAAGACAGGAAAAGAACTACCCCCAAAGGGTATTTTTTACAGTGCTCTTAGCTCTTACAGTGCCAGGAATAGCCTGTTCTTGCTAACAAGATTGGAAAGCCTTTAGATTCATGGGCACTGGGTAGAGTACACAGGAGGGTTTTGCCTCAGTAGAGAAGGATAATTAGCATTACTCTGAGCAGTGCTGTACTCTTCAAAGTAAGACCAGAAACAGCCTGTTTCTAAGAAACCTAACTATATCTAAACAAAGCTCAAGAATAATTATGGAAACATGAAACCATCCATCATCCTAAAATATAAAATTAATGATGCATGACATTTAATCAAAAATTGTCATGCATTGAAAGAAGTAGGAAAGTTTGACCATAATGAAAAAAACCCCAATTAACCAAAATTGACCCAGCACTGACCTGTATGATAAAATGAACATCAAAAAAATTGTTATAATTGTATCTCATATGTTTAAAAAGTTAGCTAGAGGCAGGTAAGATACAAAATAAGATCCCAGTTAATGTCCTAGAAATAAAAACCACAATATATGAGATGAAAGGTGCATTGAATACGATTAATGGTAGGAGAAAAGATTAGTTAATTGGAAGACATAGCAAAAAATTATCCAAAATGAAGCCCAGAAAGAAAAGAAAGAGAATTTAAAAACCATTAATGGAGTTGTGGGACTTCATGCAGCCTGATACATGTTTAGACAGAGTCCCTGAGGCAGGAGAGGGGGGAACAAAAAAAGTTTTGAAAAGATAGTAGCCCAAAATTTTGCAAGTTTAATAAAAATAATAATACTGTAGTTCTAAAAAAGCTCAACAAACTTCAAGCACAAGAAATATAAAAAAAATCAGATAAAGTCAGCCCATAAATAAATTGCACAAAACCAGCAACAGGGAGAAAATATTTAAAGCAGGCACAACTAAAAGACACCATAGGTACAGAAGATGAGTATAAAAGATTTTTCATTAATGGTAGATTATATTTTTTAGAAAAAAATCTAGCAGGAAAACAGTAAAGCAGCATTCTTAAAGTACTAAAAGAAAGAAATCCCAACAATTTTCAACATAGAAAAAAATAATGAGAAAAAATCAGCTAAAAAATTAAGGTAAAATAAAAACTTTTAAAGACATACAAAAGCTAAAAGAATTCACTTTTGACATGGAAGGAAATTGGCACCAGATAAAAGGAACTCTTTGAATCTAACTAGCAACTATGCAATATGGGCTTTATAACACATGTAAAAGTTGAATTATGACAACACTAGAAAGATTAGTGGAAAGAAATTGAATTGGCATACTATCACTTAAAGGTACACAGAGATAAGTTAAATATGTGTATGTGCACATACACACACAGGATGCCAGAAAAAATGTATACAAATTTTAAGAAAGAAAAACACTGTATTAAAATTGTAATACTCAAGTCATGTTGACTACGGCAGTTACAAGAGATACAAGATATAGGCTGGGCATGGTGGCTCATACCTGTAATTCTAGCACTCTGGGAGGCTGAGGCAGTAGTATCACTTGAGCTCAGGAGTTTGAGATCAGCATGAGCAAGAGCAAGACCCCATTTCTACTAAAAATAGAAAAATTAGCCAGACATTGTGGTGGGTGCCTGTAGTCCCAGCTACTCAGGAGGCTGAGGCCAGAGGATTGCTTGAAGCCAGGAGTCTGAGGTTGCCATGAGGTAGGCTAATGCCATGGCACTCTACCTTGGGAAACAGAGTGAGACTTTGTCAGGGGGTAGGGCAGGGAGGGAGAGAGAGAGAGAAAGGGAAAGAAAGAAGCAAGATACAATATACAAGATAACACATTTTATCTGTATATATTGAGTATTATAATTTTAATAGTTTTTTCTTCATACCATCTATCCTAAACTAATCACTTATATAAGAAAGTAAAAAATTGTGCCTAGTAAAGGAGACTAAATAGAATTGTAAAACATATTCATTTAACCAAAAGAAAATAGAAAAGAGAAGAAAAAAACAAAGAATGAGAGGACAAATAGAAAAGAAATAGCAAGATAATAGACTTGAATGTATTCATATCACTTATTACATTAAATGTAAATGCTATAAATAACCTAATTAAATGACAGAGATGGTAAGATTCACTGGTCATATGCTTAATTATCTCTATGTTATATACATTCCATTGTTTCTAATTATTCATTCAATGAATATTTAATTTATTTCTATTCTATGATGGGCACACCATTTAGTACTAAGGATATGGCCTCAATTACCTGTTTATGGTCCTTCCTCTCATGACTCTTATAATCTAGTGTTAAATTTAGGTAAGTAAATAGAGTATAGTAACTGCATGGGCAGAGGAATGTGATTTTCTCTTCATACCTGGAAAAAATAACAATGCTTTTATGTTATTAACAAAATGACTACAACTTGCACTGCTTTAATTACCCTGTTGGGTAATTTTCACATCTGTTAGAATATATGAAGAGTTTCTGCTAAGCAACTGGCTATTTGTAATTAAGAATTAAGCAGTGGGCAGCACCTGTGGCTCAAAGGAGTAGGGCGCTGGCCCCATATGGCAGAGGTGGTGGGTTCAAATTGAGCCCCCACCAAAAACTGCAAAAAAAAAAAAAAAAGAAATAGAATTGAGCTGTATCTGTCAGGGTCTCCTGACAAGTCTACTTCCATGCATTTACTATTTCTCAATTCTGTCCCACTATTAAAACAGTGGTTCTAACTGGAGCCGATTTTCCCCAGAGGGGACATTTGGAAAAGAGTAGAAATATATTTTGTTGTCACAACAAGGGTAGGGTATTATCTGTATCTAGTGGGTAGATATTCTGGTAAAGATCCAACAATGCACAGGGCCAGAGCAGGCCCCCCCCCCATAATAAAAAATTGTCTACCCAAAATGTCAGTAGTGCCTTGGTTGAGAGGCACAGAACTTAAGTGACTATTAATCCCAGTTCGCTCATGATTTCCTGAATTTTAACACTGAAAAGTCTTATATCTCAGGAAACTCATAAGTCCCACGTAAATCATGAAAATTGACCACTCTAAATCCTAATATTAGAAAAGCAGTTTGTGTTCAACCAGTTATTTCTTTTGGTATGAGCATCTGGCTTCCTAATGTCATGTAATAAAAATCATAGTCAGCATGCGCATGCCTTGAGAACATATTTTGTTCAGTATTATGCCAACTATGTATTATATTTTTATCATCTTAAAAATTGTACAAGATTATTATTATTATATCAATCTTACAACTGAGAAAACGTGTGCTTACATTAGGAAAATTGTTTAACATTACATACTTAGAGTTGGAATTATAAAACAAGGTCTATCAGCTGGAGTTTAGTTAGCATATTCTTGCTTTGAAAGATAGAAAAATAGAAAATATTTTCTCCACTGTGCCACACTGGTTATATGGCCACTATTTATAAAAATGATCGCCTGAATCACAAGTTTTATTTTATGTAAACATGGGTTTCATTTTCTGAATTGTTGATAGCTACAACCGTGCATCAGATTTGAGCTGGTATGAAGAGCTAAATTTTCTTTTAAAAAGTACAGAATTTGAAACCAAAGAGATCTGAGGCCAGTGTGATATTTGATCTGGAGTGAATAACTTAATTTCTCTGAGCCCCATGGGGTAATGGGTAAATTAAATATGAATAACCTGCCTAAAGCCTAAAGCTTGTGTATGTGGTATGTCAGAGGAATTCCATAAATGGCAATTCTACTTACTTATATGAGGAAATGGCTTGATTTAAATGGCACAGATTAGCTTATTCATGACATTTTCATTAGTAGAGTAGGACAAAACAACATGAATATCATAACATTTATAGCCTAGTATAATGAAAAAGCATTTGGAATCAGAAAGGATTGGTAGCATTCCAGCTTTGTTACTTAGATATTGCAAGAGAAATGATACTGGAAGAGAAATGATACTCTTTATCAATCATTGTACACCTTCCCTGTAGGAGACTGAGCACCATGCTTATTGGAATGGTCACCATTTCTTGAGGGAGGCTCTGGGAATGGAACAATCTTCTGGCCGGCCTGGAGAAGTTTTGCAGCCTGGAGACAAGCCTCAGGCAGCCTAGTGCTCTAACAAGATCAGGCATTCGTTAGCAAGCAGGTGTTGGACCTTGAACATTTGTGATGCATCAGGGTGGGAGTCAAGCCCATGGGGAAAGAGCACATAGTGATCATTAAGATCCTTAAGCACGTAGTCCTCTGGACCCCCACACCTGTTGTATATCGTTTCAATAAAAGGCCACGAGGGAGGTTACTGGGGCTCTCCTGCTCCGATGGGGAGGCTCACCTCTTGCAAGTTCGTACTTTCAATCCATGGACCAGCTGTTTCCTGCTAGCCGTGCTGGAGTGACATAGCCACACCCACACTTCCCATTTATTTTTAAAAAGAAAAAGGAAAACCAGTCCCATTTGTAACACAATATTTTCAAAAAGTTAGAGCAGGCTGAAAATCAAATGTCCATTGTAAATACTGTTCTGAGTCACAAACATTCCATGATGGAAGTGAAATATCTGTTTTTCCTGCAGTCAGCAGTCACCCAACTAAACAGGTGCAGTTTTATTTTCTGTTTGCTGGAAGGAAAGTTCGGCTCCTAATGTAAAGATGCATTGAGAGTGGCAATGTGATTAAAATGACTAAATTATCAGTGTGCTGAAGGTGACCACTAAATAGACAGGTGTTGGTAATGTACGTTTTAGTTTTGTTTAGAGAAACAGTATGTTAACTTAGAGATAAAAAAGCCACCAGAGATCTGTACTTCTCTGATGAATGAAGTGACATTTGTGAGAAAGGGGTACGAAAAGAAGGATTGCGATCGTGATTGTGAAAGAATTACCACCCTCAAGCTGGATGATTTTCTTAGGACATGTAAGATCAAACTCCCTTTCCTTGAATAAGATTGTTCAAGATTGTGGTGAACAACAGATGGCCCAAGCATAGGATATAAAAGTGAAGAGGCTCGCTGGTAGAGGTCGATTCAAAGAGAGCAGAATTTCCATTGTTGGGAGGTCTGAGGAAGTGGGCAGCCAGGAACTGAACTGGAAGTGTTTTCCATTGTGTTTGTGAAGATTTACCCATATGTTCCTTTGCTTTTTGTTTCATATTCTTCCTCTTCTACGGTAGATTTCAAGACAGTCTGATCACTCCCTCCCCTTTTGCTTTCAGCCTGCTTGTAGAGGAGTAATTATGGAGCCTGCGAATCAAACAGGTGGATTTGGGAACTAAGTAGTACTGAAATAATTGCTTTCCTCTGACACTGAGGTTGACTCAACTTAACAGACATCTGCAACAACTAGATTCATCTTAGTTGATGCCATAATTAGATTATTTCCATCTAAAAACTCTCCTGGACTCAAAGTAAGCCCCACCACACACAAGGGGCCTCTACAAATGACATGCGGCCACTAAATTTCTTTGGTAGTGTCCTCTGCCTAAGAAAACTTCCTATTATAGCTGATTTTATTTTGTTTGGGAAGCCTAAAATCCCCGTGCAACATAAATAACAAAAGTTTTCAGAGTCATAATAATTGTTGATGAGGATAATTTTGGATACATGGATCGTTTGGATATTATGAGCAAAGGATATATGAATACTGTACAACTCCCGGCAGAAACTCATTCAGATAATGAACCACAGGCAGGGACAGATCCAAGATTTATGGATCTTGACGTTTATATCATTTTGGATGGCCACTGATACAAAAATAAGTAAAAAGTAAATAAATATTTAGTAGGAAAAACAAGTTACTGGAACTTGGGAGATTCAGATCCGTTCCTTGAATTTCTTTAGGCAATTGCCAGAAATGCTCATCCAGAATCGCTCATTGACTGGACTGGAAGCAACTCCTACCACACACAGGAGCCTTGTAAACGACGCGTGGCCACTAAGTGTCATTGGTAATATCCTCTGCCTAAGAAAACTTTATGTTTGGGAAGCCTAAAATTTCCGTGCAACACAAATAACAAAAGTTTTCCATCTAATCTCTGTCATTTCATCGTGAGAACTAAAAACCTCACGCATGTC
The DNA here is from genome assembly GCA_963575145.1 of Galago senegalensis. NCBI lineage: Eukaryota > Metazoa > Chordata > Mammalia > Primates > Galagidae > Galago > Galago senegalensis. The sequence goes on from CAUYTI010057981.1 coordinate 23,724, forward strand.
CATGCGGGGCTGTGCAGGTACAGGGGTGGCGTCCAGCCGGCCTCTGGGCTGCGCCCCCAGTCGCGCGCCCGCCGCGGCAGACCGCTGGGACCGCACTCCGCGTGTGGCTGGGGGCGCCGCGCGCGGGAGGGCGAGCCGGGGCCGCGCCTCCCGCTGATTGGCCGGGCCCGGCCCCTGGGGGCGGGCTCTGCCCGGCGCTCGCCCGGCTCGGGGTGGCTATGCTGGCACCGTTCCTGCTGGGTCGAGTCTCTTCCCTGCGCTGAGCCGGACCCGGGGAGAGGTTTCTGAGGGCGGTGCGAGCGCAGGGAGAGGAGCGAGGCTGCCGAGGGCGAGCGGCGGGCTGCGGGGCTGCAGTGCGATGAAGCAGCGGCTCAGGGAGCGGAGGCTGGCGGTGCGGCGAGACGGGCCGGCCCGGGGCCCGGGCTGCTGCTCCGGAGGCTGCTGAGGCGCCGCGGCGGCCGGCGCGGAGAGCGGGGGCGAGAGGGAGGCGAGGCGGCGGAGCGCGGGGGAGCCGGCTGGCGGCCGGCGGCTCCGGTCGGCCTCCCGGGTCGGGATCCCCTGGGTGGAACCATGCGGGTGGCCAAGTGGCTGACGGGGCTGCTTTACCAGCTCTCGCTCTTCATCACCAGGTCTTGGGAAGTTCACTTCGACCCCAGGCAAGGTAAGGTCACCCGCGGGACGCCTTCGGCGGCGAGGTGGGGACGCGGGCCCGGGCGGGACGCGTGGAGAGGGGGCGAGTGGCTCAGCCCGTTGGGGGACGCGGGCTCCGAGGGGCTCCCGGCACTCCCGGATGAGCACGCAGCCCTAAGCATCCAGAGAGGTCGCGCTTGCTCGGGGTTTCGAGGAATCGAGCGCGCCGGGGACACTTCTCACTCCCGGGACCACGCGGCGGGGTCGCGTGGGGCAGGGTGGCGCGTGCTCCCGGAGGGCAGGAGCTGGCGGCGGCAGGGAAGCGAGGAAGGACGGGACAGAGGTGGGCTGCTCGGGGCTGTTGGTGGTGGGATCTTTGCTCGGGGAGGGTGGAGCAAGTCCGAGGTGTGGGAAAGCAGGGCAGGGACAGGCAGTGCGCACGTGTGTGTGCGCGCGCGCGTGCACCAGCCTGTGTGCATTTCTGTCCTCGGGTGAATCCGGACGCGGGCTTTTTTAGTTGAAGACGTTGGGAATGAAGGATGAGGAACGCTTGGGGGCTCAATGGCCATATCGCTGTGGTTGCAGAAGCCCTGGTGAGGACACTGGCCTCCTACGAAGTGGTGACCCCCGCGCGGGTCAATGAGTTCGGAGAAGTGTTCCCTCAGAGCCGTCACTTCAGCCGGAAGAAACGCAGCTCCGGGGCGCTGGAACCCACGCCGTTCAGGACCCACTACCGCATCAGCGCCTACGGGCAGCTCTTCCAGCTGAACCTGAGCGCCGACGCAGCCTTTCTGGCCCAGGGCTACACCGAGGTGCACTTGGGGACCCCCGCGCGCGAGGCCCGGGAGCGCGACGCGGCGCCCGCAGACTTGCGCCACTGCTTCTACCGCGGCCAGGTCAACGCGCGGGAGGATCACACCGCAGTCTTCAGCCTGTGTGGAGGCCTGGTAAGTGTCCTCGGTCCCTTGGCAGTTTATTGGGGTATGGTCGAGGGCTGCGTTTAGGGAGCCTGGTCTGGGGTTTTCCAGTTGGTGACTGATGATTGGAGAGTTCAGGGTGAGCCACCAAAAGGACTAGGTGTACCTAGTCACCACCACCTGTCTAGGGAGAGGAGTCTGTAAGACTCTAAAGCCTGAATAAGCATGGCTCTGCCTGCTGGGCACAGTCGACCCTGTGCATAGCTGAGAGCATCCTTCTTGAAAGTGTCAGACGCTGGAGTAGTGACCAAGGAGTGGCCTGTGGGGCCTGTGACATAACTGGAGGGTGGTTTCTAACGGGTGGACAGGCGTTTTGAGGACTGACGGTTTGAGGCTGAATCTCCTGCATGTTCTTAAGTTTGGTCCTGGAATTCAGAATGCTAGAAAGAAAAGAGAATGAGTATACAGTACGCACAATGGAAAGACTCCCACTGGTAAGGTTTGAACAGGAAAAGTTTGTTTTGTTGATAATGGGCATGGTACCGAATAGAGAAGAGTTCCAATCTAAAATGCATTGCACGTGAAACAGTCTATGTGGTACCAGCATGTGAGCAAGGATCATCAGCGTGAGGAGAGTAAAACAAAAACAAACAACCCCCCCCCCACCAAGATCTCCTCAAAACTTCACTGGGGAGAAAGGAAATGAAATAAAGTATCTGGCCTTCTGTGTTTCATTTGTTTCTCTCTCTCTCTAAAACAAAGGTTCTTAACTTCTATTTATTTGTTTATTTATTTTTTGCCGTGACCTTTTTCTGCAGTCTGGTGAAACCCAGGAACCCTATTCAGCCTAATAGCTTAAATGCATAAAATAATATACATAGTGTTATAAAGAAACGCAATTTAAAATGGGAATAAAATGTTACAAAGCCAAACTATGACATAGTAACATATACTTCCTTATTCATGCATTAAATATGATAATAAGAACTATTAGTGGTGTCTATTTGCTACTATACCCTTGTGGTGATGATGTGTGTCAACAATCCAGCTAGCTACATCAGCTCTAGTGTGTATGGAAGTATTATTTTGATTTGGAATAGAAGAAAAAAAAAAGAAAGTATTACTTTATTGGTAACAAAGCCACAATATCTGTAGTTTCACTCACGATAATCATTGAAGCAAATCTTCAATATTGGAGGTTAGTTAAAATAAAGGGGTGACTTACTCATCTAAGTTCATGGAACCCCAGATTAAGGATACTTGTTTAAAACAGATATTATCTCACTTCATCAGTAATTCCTCTGAGAAATACATATTAAAGAAGAAACAAGAACTGGGAATTTGTTCACAGGGTCCTACAAGTATTCTAGCTTTTGTTTGCCACAGGCATATACACGCTTCAGAGATAATTTTCAGAATGTCCTCACTGTTTCTTCTTTGATTAAATAAATATTGATCACAGTTCTCTCCAGGCCAAATGCAATACTTCTTTCAGATTAAGTGATTTAAGATGCCTTTCTGGATATGAGCTTTGGCCATTCCTAAGAAAATTCAGAAAGAAGTCTTTTTACCCTTTTTCAAGTGATTATCTTGAAAGTTGTTTTTACATAAAGTGCCTCCAGTTTCCTTCCTTTTCTTCTATGGACAAATGTAAAATATTTGCAATATCAGAATGTCAGAAACACACTCTTAAGATTTACACAGCCATCTATACTTCAAAGGAAAGGAAAAGATTCTCTTTCGTAATCCTTTTTAAAAATAATGTTTAGTTTGTCAGGAAAATCCTAGATTTGCTACCACAAGTTTGTCACAGTCAGTATATTTTCTTGATTTAGTATTTTATGACGTGGAAAATATTCCAGATGGGAAGGATTATTAGGAGTGTTGTTTCTGCTTATTTTGATTCATAATGTTGGTGCAGGTCAAATTATTATTCACTATTCCTTTTTGAATTCAGAAAGCAGGTGAAGATGTCTTTGAGTTAGGTGCTTTTTGGATATAGTTGCCTAAGTCATTATTCATCATGCATTATTAATCTGATTTGTTTATGTAGTTTGCTTTTGAGAAACTTACTGATATTATCAGAATATGTCTATTTACCTTTCAAAAATTTTTTTCATGCTTACATAACTTGGTTTTACCTTACTGGATTTTTTTTTTTTTGAGACAAACTCTTACTTTGTCACCTTCCATAGAGTACTGTGGCATCATAGCTCATAGCAACCTCAAGCACAAGTGATCCCTTTGCCTCAGCCTCCCGAGTAGCTGGGACTATAGGTGCTCACCACAACATCCAGCTATTTTTAGAGAGGTGATCTCATACTTGCTCAGGCTGGTCTTGAACTTAGGAGCTCAGGTGATCTATCTGCCTTAGCCTCCCAGAGTGCTGGGATTACAGGTGTGAGCCACCACACTTGGCCTACCTTACTGAATTTCTTTGCATTTGTATAAGGTTAAGTTGAGCACATCAATCATTGTAGAGGTAGAAATTTCTTAGTAATATAGTACCAGGATCTACATTTATTTTTTCAGTAGTGAGAGTATAACCAATGATAAGTCTAACTTAGTATTGACATAAATGACATTTCTTTAATTTTTCTCATTTTTGGTGTTATCACTAAAACAGATATTAGCTGCCTATTTATGACTACATTTTTAGATTCATGATTTCATCGAGTTGCAGAACCTCTGGTAGGTTTTGGAATTCATCTGCCATATATATCAGATTCTGGTTTTTAGTCTCTGATTAGTCTTTATATCTGGATAAATTGTGGTCCCCAAAGCCAGGACCAGCTCAATTGTTTGTAGATTAATGTTGAAACAAAGCCAGGGAGCTCAATAATGCTAACCTATGGCCCTGCTCTTACTTCCTAATTTATCTCTGTTACCTTGTGTACTTGAATTGGTGATCTAGCTTTGACCTCTATCAATTCATTAAATGGTAACAGGTTTACTGAATGGTTTTGGAGTCAGTCTTATTAATTTAGAGGTACTTTCTTACTTAACTAGTTAATTTTTGCTTTGCTTTGAATTAGGTCACATTTTATTAATGTTTTTTTCCAGACTATATTAAAATAAGCATGAAATCTCTTTTTTTTTCTGCTTTGTGTATTGTCTTATGCCTTGCTGGATTCAAGCATACATTGACCAATTATGAAAACTGACCATATACAAGGTCATAAAGTGTTCTGGGGCCTTTACATTGTTAGGGAGAAGGATGAAGGAATTGTAGTGTCCTCCCATTCTTCGAGTGTCTGGTGATGTTCTTTGTGCCAGAGTCTCTTTCCGGCACTGGTAGCTGAATTTGGGCCTGAGAATTTGTGGCCTTTTTTCTTGCTCAGTTAGAGCTCATTGGTCTTCCTTGCTGACTCATCCCCTCTTGGGCTCTCACTGGTGCTATAATATCCCTTCCATAACATTTATTTGATTTCTTATCTGCCTGATGCATGGTTCAGCCCTGAGATACAAGGTCCTGCAGCCGTACCCACCAGGTCCTCTGGTTTGGTGATGGTCTTGGTAATCTTGCACACCCCTCTAGGGGACTCAAACCCTCTTTGGCATTTGAGAGTACAGAAGGACTCAGTTTCTCCCTCAGTCAAACCCCTCTACACCTCTAAATTTGGTGTCTGTGTAGAACCCTTTGAAAGGGTCCATTCTTTGAGTCTCACATAGCACACTGTGAGCTATGTGCTCTTAGCAGTGCTTTTAACCAATCTGATAGGCCTTCTGTTTCTGGGATTTTAAACCGCAGTGAAGGAGTTAGTGCCCTTCCATCTCACCATGTGTCTTGCCTCTATTGCTCCCTCACCCTGTACCTACTGAGTTACCTTTTACATCTCATTTGACCCATTACCTTTTCATCTTCCCATTTGAGGTAGCATCTACCCTTCCCTTCTCTGGTGGCTGTTGGAAAATGTGACTTATGGAGGAACGACATGAAAAACAAGTCAAATTGATGTTTTCAAAGTGTTATCCCTGTACAGTCATTTGTTAAAATTAACATCCTGACATATTTATTGATTTCATTTAGTTGCTAGTGTTGAATTAACCCAACACATGTGAACTTATCTTTGCATTTCTATGTGGTTAATATTTTCCCACTTTTAGAAGTCTTGCTATTTACATGTCTTCTTTTTTTTACCAAGTCTCTGAACCACAACTAGTGTTGTTTGATTTTTCTTCTTAAGTGTTTTGAGCTCAAGAACCAGAAAGGGCTAAGAATCTACCAGAAATTTTCTTTATTTAACATGTGTATAACTCTTGCTTTTCTAATCTTTCCTTCTCTATAATTTTTCCTTCCCATAAGTATTTATTTATCCCACGAGTCAAACATCACTGAACAGAGATTTATTTATATTTTTCAAAAATGTATAATACATATAATTATGGAACTGAATCATAACAGTTTCTATGAGTAATGTAATGGCTAACCAAACTCAATGTTTTCAATCTACTGATAGATGATAGACTACCACATAATGTGTAGTTATCAGGCCTTAATATTCCTGTGTTCACCTCTAACCTTTTTTATGTCATATTATCTATGGTCTTCATATACTGATAAATACTCTTACCAAATTTGATGTCAATATGAACTTCTTTTTATGGCCATATAATTTATCTTCTCAGAATGTTGATACTCTTGCCGAAGTAGAGATCAATATTTAGTAAGTTAGCTGGGATAGGATGTTGTGAATTTTACACAGACTGTTCCTGACAATCCCCCCGTGCCTCTGGTAGTCTTCTCATATTACCTAGTGGGTTCATTTCTTCCAAAGGCCCTCAGGGACTAACTTGACTGCCTTGACAGTTAAGTTCACTATTTCTTGTTGGGATTTGAGGCAGTGCAGTCTTTTGGTTGAAGGAAACAGTTTCCAGATGTCATAAAACCAGACATAGCATCCATCTAGTTTATACAGTACTCTGATGGAGTGGCCTGCAGTGGCCCTGTGCACTTTTTTGAAGTTTCTTAGATGAGCCATTCTATAATATGCCAGGCATTACTGCTCTCTGATGATTAATTATTAAGTTGATCTAGTGACTTCTTGTTCACACAGGACATGAAAGTACAGAAACTGTCAATAGTGTTTTTATTGCCTTTTGTCTATTCTGGCAAAATTTCATTTTTGTTTTCTCTACTTATTTTCCCAGACCAGATTATTATAATATATATATTATTATGATATAGCTCCAGATTATCACTCATTCCCTTCTGTATTCATATTTTTGTTGTCTGAAAAACTCATTAGAACCTCTTTTAAGTTACTGATGTACTTGCCCAATACTAGTCACACAGCAGTAGGGACATTTTCTATGCCTTTACTTTTAGCATTCTAGAGCAGGTGAGTCCAGGTCCTACAAGAGGCAGATGCCAAGATGTGATTTTATTTGGGGGAAGTGTCTGTGTTGGAGAAACTAAGGAGAGGTGGGAGAGTGACACAAGTCTGGAATAAGAGAAGAGAAAGGATGAGAATGTGGGGTAGAAACATCCTAGCCTGCTGAGCAATCCAAGCAAGGTCTACCAAAGCCCTCCTGGAGCCACGCATGGCCAGAAGAGTCCCGTTCCTCCCAGGATGAGTCTACCTTGGCGTCACTGCCACGCTTGGTTACTAACAGGGAGTAGCTCTTGGGAGATATGGTCAGCGTGTAAACACTGTGTGGATTTAAAAGTCTCCTTGGCCAAAGCGCATAGAGCAAAAAGTGTAAACTTTAAATAAGGAATGATAAGGGAGGAGTGATTAAAGATTGATGAAAGGACTGTGCTGGGAAAGCTTCTCAACTAGACTTTGAGGGAAGGATAAACATATGTGGATCTGAAAATTCAAGGGCTTCTTATGGGTCTATGCAGCTGAGAAATAGGGTAGATTGGGTGGTGAGGTAAAGATAACGTCGGAATCAGTGTTAAGGGCCCAGCATGCACGGTTAAGGAGTGAGAGTTTAACTGGATGTGGTAGGTTTGTACAACGTGTTGTTAGGAGGTAAGACCAGGCCTTTCCCTGCATGCAACTTGTGCAGAGTGTAGGGAGGCAGCAAGTCGCTGAGAGGGACACTCTTGTAGTCTATGGGAAGGGAGATTGTAGTCACTGATTTTTAGGCATTTTTTACTCTTTCTGGGCAGGAATTGTGGACATCCATGACACTTGCAGGCGGGAAGTTCCTTGATAACTTTTCTTGATTCATATTTCTAGGATGTCCATCAACTGTCAAGGCATTTACTTTGGTTCTGCCTTTGGAAGGGTCTTGGCTATCATCCTCCACTGTGGCTACATCTAAAATGGGTTCTCGGCTGGTGCCTGTAGCTCAGTGACCAGGGCACCAGCCACATACACCAGGGCTGATGGGTTTGATGGGTTCAAACCTGGCCTGGGTCTGCCAAACGGTAATGACAACTACAACAAAAAAATAGCTGGGCGTTGTGTTGGGCACCTGTAGTCCTAGCTATTTGGGAGACTGAGGTAAGAGGATTGCTTAAGCCCAAGAGTTTGAAGTTGCTGTGATGCTATGGCACTCTACTGAGAGTGACATAGTGACTGACACTCTGTCTCAAAAAAAAAGAAAGAAAGAAAAAAAATGGGTTCTGGGGAGGGTGGCATCTTTGGGGAGCTTCAGGAATGCTTGGGTACTTCTGAGAACCTGTGGGTAACTTTATAGTGAAAACGGTCAGAGGCTTTTTCAGTCTATGCTTGTGGATTTTTTGACAATATAATCCCTCAAAAAACTTGGTTGGCTTCTACAGCAGATTAAGTTTTGATAATTACTTTAAGTTAGTTTCCTGTGACAGTTGCCAAAGCCTAAAAGGCATTGATGTTAAATCTGTGAGTGCCAAGAATCTATTATAGAGAAAAAAAAATGTTGGATTCTTACTTTACTGGTAAATCAAATAAAACTCCAACTGTTAAAGTAGAAGAAAATTGTAACATATTATAATCTTTGGATCAGAAAAAAAATACAAAGGACGATATAACACATCAAAAGTTGATGTATTTGCCTAAATAATAATTGATGAGGACCCTATGTCAAAATAATTATAAGTAAAAGATAAACTCAAAGGAAAATGTATGCTACAAATATGGCAGAGAGTCTGGTGTACGTGTGGTGTCTCTCCCTCTAGATATTATATATATTTTGGTCTATTTTTAAGTAATATTGCTTTATAAAATTTTGGCAATATGTCACAAACATACTGTATATTCATTATATACCTATAAAATACTTTTTTAGTGATTTCATACTATAAACTTCTGATTGTTATGAGTTTTGCTTTTCTGTCTTCATGTGTGCCACCATGTCTATGGATATTGTAGTGAGAGTTTGAGAGACACTGTCCTGAAGACCACTCACCAGGCCTGACAAGAATGTAGCCATTTTGGCTCGGTGCATGTGGCTCAAGCGGCTAAGGCACCAGCCACATACACCTAAAGTGGCAGGTTCGAATCCAGCCTGGGTCTGCCAAACAACAGTGATGGGGCTGCAACCAAAAAAGAAAAAAAAAACAGTCAGGTGTTGTGGCGGGCACCTGTGGTCTCAGCTACTTGGGAGGCAGAGGCAGGAGACTCCCTTGAGCTCAGGAGTTGGAGGTTGCTGTGAGCTGTGATGCCACAGCACTCTACCCAGGGGGACAGCTTGAGGCTCTGTCTCAAAAAAAAAAAAAAAAAAGAGAATGTAGCCATTTCTTTGCTAGCTCTCTCTGCTGCTAGTGAGTTCATTGACTTGCCTACAAATAAAAGAAACATTACAGAATTAACTCCTTGTTATTGCTATTGCTGGGACACACTATTTGAACTTGAGTGTTGGGGTATATTAACCTTGGATAGATGAATTTAGAGTCATTGTTTTATTTTCTTGATTTGCATGGGTTAGATCAGTTTCTCTTTAAGTGAGGTGTCAGCAATATATTTTCTTTTTATTGACTCACTTCTATTTTTTATTTATTGTTTTGAAACAGGGCCTTACTCTGTTTCCCAGGCCAAAGCATTGTATCATCACAGCTCACTGTAACCTCAAACACCAGGGCAAAAGCAAGTCTCTTGCCTCAGCCTCCCACATAGCTGGGACTATAAGCCTGCACTGCCATGCCCTGCTAATTTTTCTCTTTATTGTAGAGACAGGGTCTTGCTCTTGCTCAGGCTGGTGTTGAACTCCTAGGCTCAAGTGATCCTCCTGCCTCGGCCTCCCCAAATGCTAGGATTACAGGTGTGTGCCACCATGTCTATCTGGTCTTACTTTTATACTGGAGATCTGCAAGTGCCCCAGAATGGGGAAGGTAAATGGACTGTTGCCACAGAAAGAAGGAAAAGTCATCTTTAAAAAAAAAAAAAAAACCTTACAGTGAATTTTCTGCTTTATGCATCTGGAACCAATTCTGTATTTTCTTTATATTATCAATTCATTCAGTTATTCATTGTGTGTTTGTATATAATACATTGCTTCCTAGGCATGATCATTTCATCTTATAATAAGAAACTGTCTAGAAGAGAAACCTGTTTGCATTGAATAGAGTGTCTCAATGAATCCCAGAGTTCATCTTTGTGATGTTTTATTATATAATATTCATATTCTGCCTATGGTAGAAAGAGAGGTTGTAACATCTGTGTTTTTAGTGGAGAATTTTTCATCCTGTTTCAAAATATGTTTAGTTTTAAAAGTTACTGATATCCAGGTGGTGCCCGTAGCTCAGTGGGTAGGGCACCAGCCACATACCCCAGGCTGGCAGGTTCAAACCAAGCCCGGGCCAGCTAAAACAACAATGACAACTGCAACAACAACAAAAAATAACCAGGTGTTGTGGTGGGCGCATACAGTCCCACCTACTTGGGAGGCTGAGGCAAGGAATTGCTTAACCCCGAGTTTGAGGTTGCTGTGAGCTATGACGCCATGGCATTCTACTGAGGGCAATGTAGTGAGACTCTGTCTCAAAAAAAAAGAAAGTGACCAAGCTTCAATTATGAACATCATTTTAATACTTATTACTTTTCTTAGGAAATTGGGTAGACAAAATCATTTCCATTTTGTTTTACATATGTGTATAATGGAACTTTGGGTCAGAGATATGAAGTATTTTTCCCATGATTTCTTAGAGTAAACACAGAACTTATATCCATGCATTTTGCTTATAAATATCGTCATACCGATTCTCATATGACATATGATTCAATATTGAAAAATTAAATAGTTCAGTTAAAAATTCAAGAGTGCTTTATTTTCAAATGTTGTTCTTCACTTGCCAATGCTTAATGTGATAAATATACATCGTTTTCAAAAAGAGTCCAAAGAGTTTGTATTTTATACTTGTTTTTACCCTTTAATAAAATCTGAGAGTATATTATTAGTTATAGGGATATAGTACATGTGTTTGCCGTGTATTTTGAAAATAGATGCGGATGAATGCCACAATAGAGAAGTAAGAATATTTTGGAAAAACAATCATATAAAATATTCTAAATATATAAGATTTTGGCCTGTGGGAATAAATTGGAACCAGCTATATAATCACCCTCAATCTTTCAAAGCAGCTTGGCAAATAGAAGATTGTTACTCTAAGAAATTGGGAAATCCTTGCCCAAGTGAACATTACTTTTGCTTCTTTTAATAGTCATTGAAACAAAGTGTTTGGAATTTGATTGGCATTTATCATGAATCAAATTGCAGTGCCCATCTGCAGATACACACGTTGCTAAAAATAGGGCATGATCTAAATATAATTATACGAACCACCTGTTTCGTAAAGTCCTCTAATTCCTTACTAGGCTCTTTCCGAGTTAAAAAAGAGTTATGTGCTTCCCTAGGAGCCTTTAGGCAAAGCCCCAATATTTTTATTATTTGCACTGGGGTGGATTATAGAAAAACTGATGGAAGTAAAACACTTTTAAGCCTTTCATTGATAAATACAAAGAGAAATCACTTTGAGGACAAATATTTGCCATTTTTGCTTGAACTTAGTGTTTTCAAACATATAAGGTTTTATTTCAGAAAAGGCCTTTGAGACACAAAGGCAATATTCTTACCAGGCTAGAGTATTCTCACACAACTTAAAAGGAGGTGCTGATGGCCTCTGGATAGAACTATATTCACTTCCTCTCATATGGGAACACAGGTTGGACCCACATGCGGTTTTATTGAAACATTAAAATACAAGTACCTCCTAGTCAAATTTTGATCCAAAAAGAGTGTAAGAAAATTCTATGTTATAAATATTTTCAAAATTGCTTGAGAGTCACGCCATGTTATTCAAACTGGTTTTGTGGGTGCATTCAGTTAAGTAAACAGGCTGTCGCATGTCTATTTGTATCTTTTATCAAGATACTATCACATTTCTCCTCTTCAGCATGCTTTTTAGAAAAGGCAGAAGGGATTTTCCATGAATCCGTGTTCTCAGGTTTCAAGAGTGGTGTCTTTGTTACTTTTTTACAAGTAGAGTTGAAATTAGTTTTCTGGGAGGGCAGACAACGCTGGAGTTTTGGTATGTGTTGAGAATAAGTGATTTGTACTTATCCTTGGGAAATAGACACTGGTAGAATTAGTGATGCATGTTAGGCTATAGGGTTAGGGTATAGAAAGGTATCCAAGAAATGGCTAAGAATTATTGATATTTATAGCGTTTAAAAAAGTTTTCTGGACTCTAATTCCTATGCTTTAGAGTCAGTATGAAATTTCATTAACTTTTAAACTAATGTGTAATCTTTACATATTGCTACACTATCTAAGAGAGTACCTAAACATTTTTTAACATTGAAAGAAAACCATCATGTAAATGTATCTTTGATGAGTCTCAGGAGTATCAAAATTTAAGAATATTTAGGAAAAAACAAGAGCATTACTAAGGGTCATATGAGGAAAGAATCAGGTATTTCACCATGTTTGTTATAATAATGTTCACTTCTACCGCTGCGAATTGGGTGCCTGCTGTGTTTCAAGCTCCTGGTCTGGGAGCACCTGGGATGCGGTGGGCTGATCGTGAGCGCAGGGGTCCCGTCTGGGAGCACCCGGGATGCAATGGGCTCACTGTGAGCGCAGGGGTCCCGTCTGGGAGCACCCAGGATACAGTGGGCTCACCGTGAGCACAGGGGTCCCATCTGGAAGCACCCGGGATGCAGCGGGCTCACCATGAGCGCAGGGGTCCCATCTGGGAGCACCCAGAATGCAGCAGGCTCACCGTGAGTTCAGGGTTCCAGTCTGGCAGCACCCAGGGTGCAGCGGGCTCACCGTGAGCTCAGGAGTCTGGTCTGGGAGCACCTGGGATGTGGTGGGCTCACTGTGAGCTCAGGAGTCTGGTCTGGGAGCACCTGGGATGTGGTGGGCTCACCGTGAGCTCAGGAGTCTGGTCTGGGAGCACCTGGGATGTGGTGGGCTCACCGTGAGCACAGCCAGTCATGGTGGAGGCCCAGGGCCCTCCGCCTATCTGACCTCAGCTTCTACTTCGTATCTCCTTGTTGGCAGCGCTTCAGCTTCAGTGTTCTGTCGTTTCAGCTTGCCAAGATTTTCCCATCTCTGGGCCATTCCGTCACTGTTAGGAATGTTTACTTATATTTGGAATGTCCTCCCAGAATTCCCCATGCTACCTCCTTATTACTCTAGCCTCGGCCTGGCTGTCCTCTCCTAGAGGGCCTCAGCGCCCTTACCTGTTATTCTCTGTCGGTCTTCTGGCTTTATTTAAGTTTCCTTATTTTACTTATTTTTACTTGGCTCATTATATATTTATATTTATTGTCTTTTCCCCTAGAATTATGAAGTCTTTGAAGGATTTTGCCATATTCATCTTTTTGTCTTTAGTTTCTAGAATGGTGCTTGGCATGCAGTAGGTGTCCATTAAGTATTTGCTTAGTAGTCCATAGTTTATCAGAATTGCTATTTGATGTTGAGTATAGTATGATGAGCTAAGGCATGAATTGTGGAGCTGGGTTCACATCTTAGTGCCATCCCTTCCTAGGTATGGGATTTGAACAAGTCACTTAACCTCTGTGTTCCTTATTTGTCTCACTTGTTGGGTGAGGATAATAATATAACTTCAGGGAATTATTGTTAGATCAAAATTAACATATGTGTGTGTATGGGTGAACATGCATATGAAGGAATGATTTCTCATCTATATCTTGGAGTAAGCTATGAATATTGCTATAAATACCGACCCTGACTGATTTACCTATATAATCTGTTCACCTATATAATCTGTTCACCTGAGGGTTTCTTTCCACTCCTGACTAACCAGTAGAATGCAAGCCTTTATTATTTCATCCTTTGTTAGGTAAAACATTCCCCTTATGAAGTCTCCTATCTACTGGGGAAGAATAATTATAAGGAGCAAACAGATTTATAAATGTAATATATGATTAATGTGCTGAAGAAATCCAGCAGATGAATTGCATTTTTCAGGAGTGGGGATGGGTGTGTGGTTACCTAGATATCTGATCAAAGAAAATTTTCCTGTATAGTTGCTATTGAAGCTGCTGAAACTTGAAAGATGAGATGAGGTAGAAGTATGAGGGGTGGGAAGTAGGGAAAGATCTTAGGCAGAGGGAACATCGTATTTTATCTTGAGCTAAGAAGATGCCATGCCTCGTCCATCCTGCATCCATCCAGTTTCTCCCAACTTGAATCTGCACTGTTTCTAATAACGGTTCTGGAGTTTCTTTAATAGAACCAGGCAAATAGAAATATTTAGTTTTTGTTTTCCTTCCTTTATTACACAAAGAGTAGTAAAGTATACACCTTGTTTTTCAGCTGTTTGTTTTGGTTTAATGTATGTGTTGGAGTTCCCTCCATATCACTACATAGAATGTTTATTCTTTTTTTTTTTTGGTTTGTAACCACAAGGGATCCCATCTATTGCTGTACCAAAGTTGTTGTAAACAGACTGTCTCTGGAATTGGTCTCAATATTAGTCTCAATATTTTTCTATTAAAAACAGTACTGAAGTTAGTATTTGTAAATGTGTTATTTCACCCCGTGTCAAATGTAGAGTACGCGTAGGATAAATTCTCAGAATGTGAATTGCTCTGTCCAAGGGCAAAGATGTTGGTAATTGTGTTAGACATTGCCATATTGCATTGCATGTAATTGTACTAATTTACATGTTTAACATTAGTGTATGAAAGTGCCTATTTTTCCATGGACACACATTTGGAATATGTTGTAGAACTTTCAGATTTTTGCCAATCTGATGGATGAAGTGATTTATAAGTTTAGTGTTAACTTCATTTGTCCTGAGTAATGTTTAATATCTTCCTCCTTTTTGTGAAATGTCTATTAATATTTCTTACCCAGTTTTCCTTTGAATACTGGTCTTTTCTATTCACTTTGAAGATTTAAATATATTTTTACTATTTTAAAATTTAAAAAGCGTTTTAGAGAAGTAATTATTTTAAGAGCTAATCCCTTTGTTAGTTATCTGTGTTGCAAGAAAAACATGTCCTGATTATCATTATCATTATCCTCTTTTCAAAAGACGTAAAATGTTCATCTTTTCTTGTGACGTTCATGTTTTCTAGATGTCTACTCATTTTTTTTTTTTGCAGTGCTATTAGACATTTCCGCCTTTCTCTTTCCCATTGAGGTTAGATGCTGTCCATATACAATATGATTCTTACATAACTTGTAGGCCTCATCCCACCTCATTGCTCTTTCATAATTATCTTGGCTATTTTTGTGTTTCTTTCAACATATGCAGTTTGAATATTAAAAAATCTCTTTGTGTTCTGGAAATTCAAGATCTTGTTATTTTTATAAATTCATTTGGGAGATCTTACAATTGAAAAATATTTGTTTGAATTCCCTTGTAGTTCCCTAGTGGCTTTTTAAGGAGAGCTTACAATTTTTTTTACTTGTTTTATTCCTGAGTACTTAATATTTTTATTTGTAAATGTAATTTTTTCTTTCATAACATCTTCTAATAATTATTTCTTATATATGTGAAAACTATCAAAGCATGTATAGTTGTCTTACTGAATTCAATTTGTGTTTATGATTCTTTTTCAGTTAATTTTATTATATTTAGGCATATACTGGTATAAACTAGGAAGATGATAGTTTTATCCCTTTTGGCAAATTTTTATATTTATAATCTCTTTTATCCAATTCTGCTATCTAGTACAGGTGCTAATGGGCACCCTTGTATTCTGGACGAAAATGGGACTGTTCTCACTTCCAAGGTAAAGTACAAGTTGTAGTACAGCCCTTCACCCGGGGGTATGCTGAACACCCTCACGTTGTGCACATTAGATGAAATCCCGCCAACTGCCCTCTCCCCTTGCCTCTCCTTTCTGCCTTCTCCATCTTGCTAGACTATATGTGTTTTATCTTTCATGGGCATGTAATTGTTTATATATTGGTTTCATATCAATGTTGAGTACGTTGGATTTTCCCCCCCTATTCTTGAGCTACTTTACTAAGAAGAATATGTTTCACCTCCATCCAGGTAAACATGAAAGATGTAAAATGTTCATCTTTTCTTATGATTGAGTAGTATTCCATGCATACATATGCCACAGTTTGTTAATCCATTCATGGGTCGATGGGCATTTGGGTTGCTTCCACAACTTGGCAATTATGAATTGAGCTGCAACAAATATTTCAGTGCAAATGTCTTTGTGGTAGAATGATTTTTGTTCTTCTCCAAGATCAAATGGAAGGGATCAAATGGAAAGTTGACACACCAGGAGTTTTCTAAATTCACCTTCTCTCATTTCCACCTTTGCTCCCTCTAGAGCTCCCCTTCTGGAGAGGTTGTTCATCAAACATGACAAACTCTCTAAGAATTCCCTATGAGTTTGTCATGTTTGAAGAATAATAGTGACTCCAGGGTAGAGCTCTAGAGTGAGCTAAGGTGGAGGTGAGAGAAGGTGAATTTGGAAAACTGCTGGTTGTGTTTGTGCTTGGAGGATCTGTGGGAGCAGATCACATAGGAAATTGAGGATCACCGGAAGGACTTGATTTTAGAGTGACATGGAAAGTCATTAGAGTTGAGTTTTTATTTTTACTTTTTTAAGAGCGTGAGATGGACTAGACCTTTCTTAAAAAGAATCACTTTGGCTTCTCTGTAGAGACAAGCTAATAGAAGGCTGTTGATTTAGTTCTGGAAAGAGAGAATGTTCAATTAGATCATGGTAAAATTAGGGAGAAGTGGTTGGTCCAGTTTTGATTATATTTTGAAGACTGAGTTATCAGGATTTGCAGATGGACTGAATATGGGATCTGAGTGAAAGAACCATCCTTGATTTCTCTCTAAGGTTTTTTCACCTGAATGATACAGAAAATACAGCTACCATTTACTGAAATAGAGAACATTGCAGAAACAGCAGGTTCAGACTGGAAAGCAAATTTGGCTTTGGACCTGTGAAAGTTGAGAATGTTATTTAAGTGGAGATGTTGCCTAAAGCAAATTTGATATTGGGCTCCAGAATTCGGAAGATGGATGTTTTATTGAGAAAACTCTTTAATAGGTTCCCATGGCTGAAAGATAAATTCTAAATTCCTAGTACCATTTTCAATACCTCTTTTCTGACACTAGCCTACCTTTTAAGGTTTTTCTCTCATACTGTTATCTTACAGAGAGAAAACCAGACATTATTACTTTTAGCCTGTTCTAGACATTGTTTTTCCATTTTGATACCTTTCTGTGCTATTCTTCATCCCTGGAATGAATGCCTGCTGTCTTAACTCTGCTGTTTGGGATACTGTCAAGTTTTTACAACTTTGTATGTAAGAATGGGGAAGAAGCCTTTTCAGGTTCAGTTGAGGCTTTTAGGGAATAGACTTCTCACTGTTTTGCTTCTGTGTGCTCATTTTAACTCCTCCAACACTGTGCTTTCTCTTCTTAGTGACTGTGGGGAACGATGTTCATTTTCATTTCCTTTATTTTCAGATGGGAACATTTAAAGCACATGATGGTGAATATTTCTTAGAACCTATAGTGAAGGCAGATGGGAGTGAACATGAAGACGGTCACAATAAGCCCCATCTTATATACAGACAAGAATTGAAGAGGAACTCTCTTCTGCAATCTCATAAACCCTGTCAAGTTTCAGGTAAACTATGAAGTAAAGCTTTTTCCAGTGAAATTATGATACTGTTCAAATCTTTTTATAATTTATAATCTACATATTTTATTAAATATTTTTGTGTATTTATCTTTGATATTTAAAAAATGATGAAAATTGTGTATATTTATCATGTACTATGTGTTCTTTTGGAACATCTACACATTGTAGAATGGCTAAATCGTGCTAACGTATGAGTTGTCTCACATACATACCTTTTTTAATGAGCAGAACATTTAAAATCAACTCTTAGCAGTTTTTATGAATACAGCACATCATTATCATATTCACCATGTTGTACAATAGAGCTCTTGAACTTCATCTTCCAGTCTCACTGAAAGTTTGTGTGCTTTGACCAATATCTTCCCAGCTCCTCCCCAACCCAAGTTCCTAATAATCACCATTCTAGTCTTAACTTCTATTAGTTCAAATTCTTTAAATTTCACAACATAGGAGATCATGTGGTATTCTTTCCCAATGTCTAAGTACATTATATTTAAAAAAAACTTTTACCTGTAAGGATCCACTGGAGATTATCTGTCTATATATAACCCGATTGTAGTAAACTACATTTAAGTCCAAAAAATTATTCAGTGCATGAGATTTAAAGTAATTGTGAAAATATTTTCCTTTTATCTGTTTATCACACTAGTGTTATTTAATTTTTTCAGCAGGATTTTAGATGAAAATTCTGAACCTAAATAACAACACATTGCTTCATTTTGTATGGTTTTAGCTTTATGTAAATGGAAGCATAAGTTTTCTGTGACTTATTTCTTTTGCTCATCTTGTATCTGGGGTTCATCTATTTTTTGGTATATGTAGCAGCAGTTAATTCATTTTCCTTGTTCTGTATTTATTTGTTTTTTTTTAGGTTGATATTATAACATTTATTAAAATAATGGCATGGGTTAATCCAGTGAAGAACCAAAGAATTAAAATGCAAGCTAAGTAAAATCCCAGCTAAAACCCCAAAGTGTCTATTCCTTAGCTACCTAAAGCCCTAAAAAAGACCAGACACCCAACATAGTAAAGTACTGCGGGACAATTGGCAATTTTCAGTTATCAAAATTGTGGATTTTGTATTTTGTATCCTTTCCTCAATCGAGAAAAACATTCTTTTCGAATGTTATGTAATATACATGTAAAGCAGATAGGAACATTAATGTTAGCCCTCCAAGAATTCTGAGAGTAAAATTATGTGTGACCTGAGCACCAGTTTACAGACAATATTAGAGCTTCATGAAAACATTGCTCTATATTTATTTCACTTTGTGAGTATATCACAGTTCATATAGGCTATCCCAAAAGTTGCCCATAAAGTTGCTATACATTAGGGGAAACAGGAAATCATAGCTAAATGTACCCGTATTTTACAATACATTTTATACAATATTTACAAAATATTCTCTACATGTTGGCCACCTCTTTGTAAAATTTGGTAATGAATATTTTATAAATAAAGGTACAGTTATCTACAATTTCCCATTTTTCCTATGAACGATGACTTTAGGGGATGAATTTGGGACATCCTGTATATCCCTTTTCCCGTTCGTCTTTTGGGTTTGCAGTTTTTCCCTGTTACAAACAGGGCTGCCGTGAATATTCTTGTCCCCGTCTCCTGTATTTGAGAGTTTCTCCAGAAGTACACACAGGTACTCCATAATTCTGTGTTGGTTTACAAAATGATTTTTATCAATTTTATAGTTCCAGCAACATGGGAGAGGGGTATGTTGTCATCATTTTTTCCTATAAAGTTCTGACTTTGGAAGATGTGTATAGGTTAGAATCTAGGAGGTGCAGATTTCTAAAGCGTAATTCTGTTACCAGTGAACTTCTTGTGTATTCCATAAGTGTTATATTTGTTAGGAGTTATATCCATATATGCACATGTATCTTCACTGTTCATAGAATGACATACAATGATATGGTTGAAGACAAGGCACCTGCAGTTACCATCAAAGTGCAAAATCTAGACAAAAGAGTGGGATTAGAAAGGATTTGCTTGAGATTGTAGGTGTCCATAAACTATAGTTCCAAACACTCTGATGCCATCTGTTTGGGGATATAATGATATGTAGGCCTTTGAAGGTTTCCCCTGGGAATGCACTTCTTAACCTTTGGAGTGGTTCTCACTGTGTCTAAGGCCGTGTTTTAAATCTATTGACATAATAGATGCCTTTCTTATGCTTTTAATATGAGCATAAGGGTTTCATTTTTATGGCTTCAAAGAAAACACAAATGGGTACAGCTTCACAATAGAATTCTACAGAAGACAGCTTATGCTTGTTCTGATCTACCATTCAGAAGCAGCTTGTTTAATGAATTGTTTAGCTTCTTCAGAAAACCATCAAGTAGACATTCTGAATGCATAAATGTTTCACATAATGATATGCAGGGTTTTGCATTCACAATTAGCCTTCATTATCAGCAAGGAAATGGTCCAAGGAAAGCCTGGCTTTTTTGTTTAATACTAAAGATATCTATAAACTAAAGATTTTTATACATGTCATGCTAAAGATATGTTTTTGAAAGTGCAAATAAAAAGCAAATCTAAAGCTTATGAGATTTAGTTTTCTTTTAATCACTATATACTCTTTTCTTTAACTCTTTACTAAAATGTAAAAGGCGGTATCCCTTCTTTTCAATTCTTAAATTACTTCCAATTTTAGGTACAATTAACAGACACGTTTTTTAATCACTAATAAGGGCAATCAATTAATGGCCAAAAAAATTAGCCACTAATCATCATTTTGTTAGTTAAAGCGGAGAGTTGCGAATATAATTAATGAAATGTTATCTAAGGTTTTTTTTCCTCCCCAGTTCACACATTGTTATTCAGCATTACTTGAAGGTCTTATACCTTCTAAAGCGTGAGCTTCCAGCAGACTCCTTCAAATTGGTGGGCCTAGAGATTTACAGATGAACCAAAATTATTAAAGGGAAAAAGGGACATCTTTTTTTCATATATGACATCATTTTTTTCTACCCATGGTCTTAATTCCTTGCAACCCTAACATGTTACAATTCATAGTGATTTCAGCCTTGGTGAGCTAGATTAAATTGTTTCCAAGGTCAGAGTTCACCGCATATCCTGAAATCCTACAAATTACATTACATCCAAACCTAGCCATTTGGAGGCTGGGTGTTCAGATAGAAGTCAGATGTGTTATAAGTAAAATCCAGGGGAAATGGGAAAGCAAAGAAACACAAAACCCCTGCAAAATGAACACCAAACAATAACCCACCAATACCACCACCGAGACAAAACTAAACCAAATATGTAAAACCCGACATGGTGGGGCCTGGGTTGAAAAGATTGAAAAGATTGAAAGGAATGAAAAAAATCTCTAAATTCTATGAAGGGTAATTGTGCTACTGTGTATCCAACAAGGCCTGATAATATTGGTCTTTGTTCCTCAGGAGACCTCAGAAGCCCTTCTCTGTCTGTTTCTTCCATGGCCCCCTTGGTCTGTCTCACCTCAGTGTCATGGGGTAGAAGATAGACTACTTGTAGGGCAATAAAACAGGTGGCTGGATGTAAGTGAAAATGAAATGTCTTTACATGGGTTTTAAAATGATGGCAACCAGCTTTAAATTTCTGTACTTTCCTTAAGTTTTTAAAAAATTATTCTTATAGTCTTTGAGTTCCTAATTTACAAAATCTATAAAAATGTGTTAAGTTTGTTAAGACAAGGTATAGCTAGGAGGGAAGGTAGCATTTGCACCTTCAGAGTCCTGATGTGTGTAGAAGAGCAACCCATTTACTATGTCAGGTGAAATAGGAGGAGGCTGGCAGGGTACACAGAGGCTGGTTATGAAAGGCCTTTAAGGAATTTTTTTGCTATACCCCGTTGGGGAAACGATGACATTTTAAAAAGGAGACATCATATGATCTGCTTTTTAAAAAATGTTGTATTCCTCAGCTGGCACAGCAACTTCTAAAAATATATACAATTTTGGATTTGAATGAAAACAGACTGAAGGTAAGGAGACTAAATTAAAGAAAAAAACTATCAACAAATGATTTAAGTGTTAAATAAGTGAAGTGTACACGTTTTCCTTATTTTTCCTCAACATTGGTGAGAAGTTAAAAGTTTTGTGAGTAATCCATTTGGATAATATTTCTGTGCGTTCATCAAAAGTACATTTTCAATAAATTTATGTACAGACTACCTTTCCTATGGAGATAATAATTTAATCAATGTCTATCTTGGGGAAATCCAGACTTTTTATATTTTAGCCGAGGTCACGTTTTCTCATAGTAAGCTGGGTGTCAGGGAACAGAGTTCTAGTTCTGGCTCCTTTACTAACTGACTTTGAGAACCTCTACTGCTTTGGGTCTCACCTGTATTAGGTATTTGATTTCTTTTATTTCAATAGAATGTCAAGTCTGAGAGTCTTTAACTTAGCTACCTTACAGCTACAGCTGTCAGACGCTTGCCAGAAATAGGTATAATCAAGTGTCATTGGGTCACTGAATTATCTATAAGGCACTGGAATATATATGCTTGTTGTAAAAGGAAATTTGGGAATGTGAGAAGTTGAAAAAAAATATATATGTACACTTTTAAAGTGAACAAAAACTAAACAAAACGTGGGAGCTGAAGTTGGTTTGTGAGCCAGCAATTTGTAATCTCTACCTTGATTGATTTCTGAAGTCCCTGCTATCTGACATTTTCTAAAAGTATGAGGAGAGTAATTAATGTAGGGACAGAGGGTCACAAATACGGCTATGACCATGGCCATTGAACTAATAACTTGTTAATGGTGTCTTCCAGAATCGTAAAGCTTCTTAGTGTGGCTAGAAAGGACTAAAGAGATCCCATCCACTTGCCCAGCCTTTTACTGAAGTGGTTCTCAACCTGTGGGTTGCGACCCCTTTTTAACAATGAAAATACATGGCGGCATTAGGAAGGTTGAGAACCACTGCAAAGGGTTACATGAGTCCTACTTGCCTGAGATAACCATCTGTCTTAGTTTGGGGGGATTCTTTCACACTATTCATTAATTTATGCGAATTGGAGTTTCCTTCCTTTGGCTTCTCCGACGCCCTTGGCTTTCAACTCTGTTTCTTTTCTTTTTTACCATTCCTCCCATTTCCCTTCCTGGGTGTTACTATTTTCTCATCATCTAAGTTAAGGATTTTTTAAAATTACACTTCTTGGCTACCATTATAAACCACTTTTTATATAATCTGCATAATTCATTTTTTCCACTTTCCTAATTTTTACTACCATTTTAAATGATACATAATTTTGAAAAAAAAAGTTTTAACATTAACTATGGTCTTAAGATTAAATCTCAAGGCTACAAACTGTCTGACACATGTTTTGTAGGATGCCCCCGTGGCATCTGAGGTTCAACACAACTCAGTGTAAAACTGTTCTGTCTTCTAGCTCATGCTTCACGTGTACCCCCCAAAGAAGCCTTGTTTGGGTGCAATTTTCTGTTTAAATCAAGTACATGCTATAATGGAAAAAATAACAAATGCTGCTTTTTAAAAAGTCCTACTCTACTGATTAGAAAAGGTTCATTTGTATTTGAGTAACAAACTTTTTCCTTGATCATTCAGATCTCTCCTTTTGCTTTGTTTGTTAACCAGTTTTCTGCATGGACGTCATTTCTTTTCCTAAGTGACTATTCAGTCTTATTGTAATAGTCATGCTATTAGGTTAGTTATTGTCTCAGACAAACGGTGAGTCCTGAACTATGCAATTTGACCTGCAAAATTTTTAAGATTATGAATCCTGTGGAGTAAAACTGCTTCACACACACACACCATTCTTTCTCTTTCTCTCCATACTCGTTCCTCATTGATCCTTGGAGTACCTCTGTGAAGTACTCAGCCACAAGTTGTGATGTTTTCTGTCCAAGTCGTGTGGTGGTGTCATCATCAGTTCTACACGTATAGATAGAGTTATCTTATTAACAAGCCTGTTTTGCCAGTGTGTGCTCTGCTTGGCATAGCAATGAACTGTTTATGTATTTACTAATTCCAATGGCATATAGTCATTCTTATTTTGTGTTGTCATCATTTTATCTGTGGCAGTGTCCCAGATATTTTTTTTATTGTCCCAGATCTTGAAAGTGCTAATATTTTTTATTATAGCCCATGAAGTCTTAAATTATCTAGTTTTATTTCTAATGAGATTGATAAGTTTTATTTCTAATGAGATTGATAATTTCCATAGAGGGCAAATTACATGAAATAGTTGAATGAGAAAGAGAACAGATGTGCTAAAATCCAGAGGGTATGCCTAGGCAGTTGTCAGGTGCATTTTAAAAATATGTAACCTGGCAGGTAATCATAAACTTCTTAACATTTTACCTGTGGTAACAATAGCGCTCTCCAGGAAGGACTACATGGCTACTCTGAAGAATTAGTTTAATAGGTTTTTTATCTTTCTTTCTTTATAGTAGGATTATGTATTTCATACTATATCATTAAACTGGAGAAAGTAATGTCAGTAGAAATAATGATTCATTCTTTTCTGGTATTGAAGGCAAAGGTTTTTTCCTTATTTTTTTTTCCTCTGCTAGCCTGGGAATGAATGGGAGAGGATTATGAACCTGGAGGTATAAGAAGCAATTATAGTTATAACCCCTAATTGAAGAGTAAGCTAAGTAAGCCATGCCAGTGTCTTGACTATAATGATGTGAAACCACTCTCCATATTTCTGATTTGATTTAATTGCCTCTCACTGTTTGTAAATTTAAGACTTCTTGTTTGCTGCCAGGAATTCAGACAATTGTTTTCTGGCCTACCTCAGCTTGTTCTGGTTCACATCTTCATCAGATCTACTGTTGAGGAAGGATAGAGACTATTGATCCTTTGAAATAACTCAAGGTATTTCTGGAATGATTCCACATACATGGGAGAGATTATTAGATAATGTGGGAGACCTTCTAGCTCAGGAACAAACTATGTTAAATCATAGTATGTGGGCATGGCTTGGATGTGGATTTTCATGAAGGTTATTCTGAAAATAAGAAGATAACATTCATCAGCATAAGAATCATATGTTATTGTCAAATTTTGATAGTGTTATATTCTAATTTCAGCAGTCATACACATTTGCAATTTTTACTTGCTAGATATCAATGAATTTTTTTTATGCCAAATAAATGATATGTGTTTTAAATGATTTTTTTTGAAGATTGAATCATTAACACTTAATTTATATGTTCAAATGCTAGGATATATATTTACTTCACTGATAAAAGATTTTCAAACACATATCTTTTCAAGAAGTGGTAGTGTAGGGGTTTGGATTATGCTGTTGCTAAACGTCTGAATTCTGACATTTGTGTCAGTTGCTTTGTCTTATTCGCTCTTTTTGCTTAGAATTTCTGATAAGGGAGGACATTTGAAGATGTGGGAAAGCACTATGTAAAATGCAAAGGACAGGACCGAGTGTTCTTCTTTTGTGCTTTTCAGGTATAGAAGTTGGGATGCCAAAGGCTGGAGAGAGACTGCAGGTGCATGTTACTTTCCACTAAAGACTCTTGAATTTATGAATGAATTCAGGCCTGACCTCTACAGGAATCTTTGGTCTAGCTTGTTAGGGAAATCTGTTTTACAATTCTTTAGAGCAAGCTCTGTGGGCTGGCTTCTTGAGAACATGGAAGAAGACAGAATGTTTATGCTGTTGACGCCTAACCAATGTGCTCCTTTGTCCTGACAGCACAGCATATGGTGTAAGCAACTAGAATTTCTTGGTGTCTACAGGATTAATGGGGGTTATACAAGGGTTTCTAGTACCTTCATTTTTCCTTAAGGGCCACTAAATGGAAGGACAGCACCAGATCTTTCTCAAGTCTTTGTCCCTAGTAGAGCTAAGAGCCTTTCTATACAAATCTTGGCTCAGTTGTATGATTTGCTACTGTAAGGTGCCTCAGCCCCCCATCTTTTTGTGAATATGATTAGCTCTGTCTTTTACTTTTCTAGGAAGAAACATTTATCATTATGACTCTGGTTACTAAATTCTCAACATTCTGCATGTGTCACCACTCTAGAAGAGTGACATGATGTGGATTTCAGTGGTAATAACGGATACTGAGGGAACCTGAATTCATTTCTTTGTTATGCCACTTATTCAGTTGGTGGCTGATGACATTTTGTCTGACTGGTGTCACATTTCTCTGTTTTAAAGTGTCCACAGCAATAGTAACTGATTCAGGGCCCCAAGGAAGACTAATGATGTAATGATTTTTTTATGTTTCAAGTTTCAGCTGGTCACACACAAGTCCATAATCTTCAGCAAATTTGTTGCTAGTAGAAGAGGCTGTAATTAATAACTTGTGAAAGTCTTTGAAATAGTTGAAATAGAGCCCTATAAAATATTTTATAGTCTATGCACCATAGTTCCAAAGTAGTGATTATGATTTATAAAAAAATTGAGAAATAACACAGGAGTGTGGATTTTCATGTTTTTATGGTATTGAATACTGCTGATTTTAAAAATAAGTATGTTCTAGATTTTTGTTTTGTTAGTTATGTTACCATGGGCAGTTTCCTTAACCTTCCTGTTCCTCACTTTCCTCATGCCTTAAATGATGACAATAATAGTACCTCCCTCATAAAGGTTTTGTTAATAACAAAGGAGATAACATATATGATGTGTGCCAGTGCCAGACACAGAATAAGCATTATGTTAAGTATTAAGTATTATGTTTATTATTGTTAATAGTATATTGATATAAAAATTCATAATAAGATGGCAACATGGGGCATGTATTATGTCACTAAATCTGAAATGTCTGATTTTAAATTTAAAATTTAGTTTATTATATCTCCAACAAAAAGCAGTACAATTAACCCAAGTATGCACCTGAACGATTGAAACCATTTTGCCGTCTTAATGGTAGCTGTGGATGCCTGTGGTGGAGAAGCCTGGAGAGTGAGTAACAATGAAATCACAAAAGACGTTTTCCACAGCTTGCTGAGAATTGAGTATTTTCCCTTCCAAGAAGTGGTCCAAGTGCTGGAAGAAACAGTAGTCAGCTGGGGCAATGTGTGGTGAATATGGTGGATGGCTGCAAGTGTCCAAGTTCAGCCTCTGTAGTTTGAGCAGTGTTGTTTGTGCAACATGTGGTTGATCATTCTGTTGCAAGAGGATTAGCCTGTCTCTATTGACCAGTCATGGCTGCTTACTTGCAAACATCCTCTTTATTTCATCCTATTGGTTGTGGCAGATGTCCACTGTAATTGACTGACCAGATTTCATGAAGCTGTCGTGGAGAATGACAGTGCTGGACCACCAAACAGACACCATTAGCTTTTTGTTTTTTTGATGAATATTTGGTTTTGGGCTGTTTCTGTACTTCATCTTTATCCAGCTGTTGTGCTGAATGCTTGCAATGGTCAAAAGAATCCATCTTTTTCATCACAAATAACAATACAGCATAGCAGTGGTTCACCTTTTTGTTGTGACAGCAAAGAAAGGCAAGACTTAAGACAGTTTCTCTTCTGACACTTGATTAATTCATGTGGAACTCATCCAGCTTCTTTACTTTGCTGGTTTGTTTTGAATGGTCCAATGTTGTTGGAATACTAAAGTCAGACCTTGCTAATTTACAGGCCAGTTGAGATGGATTTGTTTCCACTATAGTGTTCCCTCTTCATTGTCTACCTTGGTTTTAGGTCACCCATGTGGCTCATTTTAAAGATTAAAATCACTAGAAGGGAACTTGTCAAATCATTGATGTCCTGTGCATTCACTGGCACATCCTTCTCAAACAATTCTTTGATATTTCGAGCTATCTGAGCTACATTGATTTCATGATGGAATTCATATTTGAAATAAATTTTCCCCTTATCCATGGTTTCACAAAAATTGCTCTAAAAACATTTGAAAGATAATCAGGCCAAAATGTGTATTTGAAAGAATGAGGATGTATACTCACAGTAAAAGGAAAACAAGAAGCATCAAAGTGGAGCATCAGAGGTATCAACTGTCAAACTTAGTACTTAAGGAAATTGGACATTTCATACTTAATAACTTAATAATAGATTATAGTTTAAATCATGAGAAAATACAAGTTAGATTGCAAAATACACCTGACATGGTCACACTTTGTCTCAAAGGCCACTAAGTTCTTTGATTTGTGGGGCATTCAACAAAGGTTTTGAAATATTGAGGTTAGAATAAGCACTATTCGATTTCGTGCCCTTGTTTGAAAAATGGATGTTTATATGTTGGTGGGAAGGTGTACAAGTGTTTCCTCATCTGGTCACATACAGAGCATTAGTTTCAATTCTAGCCTGTATGTAGGTACCAGAATGAATGTTGTACTGGGTATTAGGAAAGTCAAAGGCAACTTATTTTTGAATGGCTCCTGTTGTGCATTCCAATTAGTGTTCTCCTTCCCCTGGAGTTCTGGCCCGATGCAATCTTTTGTTTTTCTGGTCCTCAATGTACTTCTTTCTTTCATTTATTTCCCTCTCTTTCTTCCCTCCCTTCCCTTCCTGCATTACCCTTCCTTTCTTCATCCTTATCCTGTTTTCATTTGTCTACAATGTATATTGAGCACTTATGAATAGCAGGATGTATTGCCCAACAGTGTTCTCTGTCTTTAGGGAATTCATAGCTAAATGTGGGCTGGTGGGAAAAGGCTCTGACTTTATTTTGTGGGCAATGAACACCTATTTTGTCTTATCCTGAATAAGGATGAAATACAAAGAAGATTTCTAAAAGTAAATTGTATTTGGACATAAATGTAAGATGCCTGGGAGGGATGAGAGATTGAAGATGGCAGGACCATTTGGGAGACTCTTTGTGTCTGATTTTGCATTTGTGATTCTCATAGTTTTCTTCGATGAGTAGGAACTGAAGGCATTTAGAGGCAAGGATGTCGTTTGCCAATGGAGCAATGTAAGGAATGTTTTGAAGGAGAAATGGGAAAACTTGGTGGCTAGATTTCAGAGGGTGAAGGAAAGATAGGAAGAACCCAAGGGTGGTGTACAGTTTGAGTGCGAGTTATAGGTATTTGGAGGCCCTCTTGACAGTAACAGAAAATAGGGAAACAAGATTGGAAAATAAAATGATAAATTCACTTCTGTTTATTTCAAGCATGAGGTGCCAGTGGGACATACACATAGAATTATGGGTTTCTAATTATATTATTGTTTAATAGTAATATTTGGTAGCTTATATTGTTATGAATTATTAATTTTTAACTTTCTCCTTGAATTCTTGAGTATGCCATGCTAGTAAGAGTTTATCGACTTAATGTAATTTTTAAGTATCTTGTGTTTTAGCAGGCAGATCATCATTGTTGTGTGATGTGCGTGATTTTGTATTTTGGTTTGGTCTAAATTGGTTTGCGGTTATAATGTACTTGTTATTATTAAAGAACAAGACATCATTTTAACATCTGACTCTGTAGGACATAAATAGAAAGAAAAGCAAGCATTGCATAGAAATGATGTAATTGAGTTAAAAAATGTGCTTTGAATTATGGCCATTTATGTAGGGTATTTGAAAGGTCATTTTATCATCATTTGTTATAATACTTAGGTATAAATACCAAAGAAAGGTAACAAGATTAAATGTTTAACTTAGAAAATAGTAATAGATAATGTTTAGAAAATGATGTTTTTTAATTACAAAATAAGATAGGCTCATTGTAATAATTTACAGGGCATTGAGATGTTACAGCATTTAGTTTTTTTACTGGCCTCCTATTCTGTCACGGCTATTCAATATGGCCAATGTTAAAAGTTTGGGGTGTATATTGTCATACTTTTTTGGCTAATTATATAAATTTTATGAACATTTATTTGTATATTTTGAAAAAGTTTGGTGTTACAAAAACAGCATCGAACTGTGTAGGCCATTTATTTAAAAATGTATCGTGGATATTATTTCATATTAAAACATGTATACCTAATTTGTTCTTTTAATAGTTACATGACATTTTGTTATTCAGCTATTCTTCTATTAGGGATTATTAAGTTAAATAGTTTTCAATTTAGTCTCTTGGGTTTTTTTTAGTTATATAAGCCTTTCATCTGAAAAATGAAATCTATTAGTATTAAAATTAAACTTGAGATCTGTGCTAAATAACATTGTATTTATTGTTAAATTATGGTTTGCTTTTCTTTTTTTCTGAAATCTTTATTATCAAGAAATGTCTTTTTTTAGCAGTTGCAATCATTCTGGAGACAGATATTCAAGATTTGGATCCCAGCTGTGCTTATTAGTTGACATATGGCTAGATTTTGTTTATTTATGTACTTTGAAAGTTTATTTATAAAACTTTTGTGTTTCAATAGGCAAATATAACCCATTCACCTTTATTGTGATAAATGATCTATAAAGGCTTTGTTCCTTTTGTTTGTTTTCATTTCTAGATCCATCACTTATCAATTGTCTGTGTTCCTTAACAACTTTCTATGTGTTCTAGATTCCTTCTCTGTAAAATGGGATTAACAATGGTACCTATCTTATTACTATTAAATGAGTTAATACAAGTAAAATTACCTAAACTGTATTTGGCTTATACTAAGCAATGTATATGTCAGGTGTTATTTGTATTTCACATTAATATACTCAAATACTGTTTCTTCTTTTTATCCCCATTTTCTTAGTGTCACTGACATGTTTTTAATAATCTTCCCTTCTACATTAAGTTGAAAGTTTTATTGGGTATCTCTGTTTTTCTTTGTTAATGTGCTTGTTTTTAAGTTATGTATATACACTTATATTTGTTATTGATATTTAAAATAACAGTAACTGTACCCTGCCATTAGGATATGTGACATATCTCAGTTCACTCCTCTCACACTGTAATTTTCCAGAGTGGATATGCCAATTTCCACTGCTATTAAAACAAGAGGTTGAAGTGCCCCACATTGTATCCCCTTAGCTTCTTGTTGTTAGTCTTTTTTATTTTAGCCATTTGGATAGGTAGATAATCATGAATCATTCTCTTTTAATTTGTATTTCTCAGATGTATCACAATTTTTTGGCATCTTTTCATACGCGTATTGCTTTTGGAGTTTGTCTTTGGTGACCTATTCAAATTTTCCTTGACTTTTCTCTTACTGATTGGCAATTAGTTATTTAATCTGTATATAAGCCTTTTGTTGTTTATATGAATTGCAAATGCATTTTCCTTTTCATGCCTTTTGGTGAACCTAAGTTCCAAGTCTTAATTTAGTCAAATGATGAGGTCTTTTTTTTTTTTTTTTTTTTTTTTTTTTGCCGGGTCCGGGATTGAACTCGCCATCTCCGGTATATGGAGCCCTACTCCTTTGAGCCACAGGTGCCACCCAAATGATATAGTCTTTATGGTTAATATTTTTTGGTTCCTAAGGAATTAATTAACCAGTAGTTAACTTTATGGTTAATATTTTTTGGTTCCTCAAGGAAGCCTTTGGTTCCTTAGGAAGTCTTTTTTAAAAATCCAAGATCATAAAGATATTTTGCTATGTATATTCTAAAAACCTCAAAAAACAAGTTTTAGATTGTTTCCTTTTTTACAAATAAATTCTTAGTTGCATATTTGAAAGTGTGATGCTAATTTTTCTTTAAATAGTTAGTGGCATTCATTGGTGAAACCCTTTGACATTGTTTTTAGGGAAGGATTAATTAGAATTCAGTATATCATAAGTTATAGAGTATTTAGATTTTCTAATTCTCTATGGGTCTAACTTAGAAATTCTCAGATTGTTTTTCAAAGTGATTTTAAGAGTACTTGGTATTACCATTCTTATTCATTTTAGTAATTTTGGTCGGTAGAATTGCTTTTTTTTATTGGTCAGTTAGTTGAATTATTATTAGAGCACTTAAAGTTACCTGAAATTTTATGTCATTAATTATTTTTGTGTGTCTTTCCTACTACAGGGCAAGATTTATAAGGTGCTATTTGCTCCTTAATTTATAAATTCTTCCTGACATAAATAAGGAGCTCAATACATGTTTATTTTGAATAAATGAAACAGACAAAGTGTGAATTTTTGCCTTATTCATGACAGCTCTGAGATTTTTATGTATCAGATATATTTAGGCTCACCTCTAGGGTCTAATAATTTTTCCTGGATATTTTAGTTGTTGAGTCACTTCAGGAGAAAGATGGTAGAGAGAAAGTTTTAAGACTGCACACACAGTTTGTCAACTTAAATAAATTTTAAAACCTAAGAACTTAGTAATTTTAAAAGCCAGATCGTTTTAGAGAAAGAAGTTTATCTGTTGAAACTTAATATCCCTGGATGACAGTTTCTTTTTTTACAACCACAGAATTGTATCTATACTTATTTATTTTTATTTTTTTAAGGCAGAGTACATTCTTTGGCCCTGGGTAGAGTGCCCTGGCTTCATAACTCACAGTAAACTCAAACTCTCATGCTCAAACAATCCTCTTGCCTCAGCCTCCTGAGTAGTTAGAACTATCTGCCTTTAGTAGAGTGCCCTGGCTTCTTAGCTCACAGCAACCTCAAACTCTTAGGTTCAAGCTATTCTCTTGCCTCAGCCTCCCAAGTAGATGGGACTATCTGCACCCATCACAACACCCAGCTTGTTTTTCTATTTTTAGTAGAGATGGGGGTCTCAGTCTTGCTCAGGTTGGTCCTGAGCTCAGGTGATACACCCACCTCAGCCTCCCAGAGTGCTAGGGTTACAGATGTTAGGCACCACACCCAACCAGAATTGCATCTATATTTAAAATTAAATGAATTATTTTAATAATAATCTAATATGTTTTATATTTATGTCTATTATAGTGCTGATAAGTCTTGATTATTGTTTTGTATTGATTATTCAGTTTTTCAAATTTTTTTATTTGAAAATATTAAGAGGGTGCAGATGTTTTTGATACATGGCTTAAGTTAGGGCTATAAATGTGCCCATCATCTGAATTGTGTTCATTGTACCCATTAGGTAGATTTTAGCCCTTCCCTTCCTCCACCTACCAGAGTTCCACTGCCTCCCCTCTTCCCACTTGATTTCTAGTGACTTTTACTTTCCTTTGTGTATTTATGCACCCACTGGTAAGTTCCAGTTTATTACAGAGTACATGTGGTGTTTGTATTTCCATTCTTGAGATATTTTGCTTAGGAAAATGGTCTCCACTTCCTTCCAAATTGCTGACAAAGGCATTTATTCCTCCTTTCTTATGACTAAGCAGTACTTTATGGTCTACATATACCACAGATTTTTAATCAACTCATGAACTGATGGGCACTAGGGTTTATTTGATTACTTGGTTTCTGAGCTATCCAGGGCCTTTTATTTCTTTTCATTTGATTCCTTTGGTCCGTGTTTCTGTTGAAAATACTACTGCCAAATACTTGGCAGAAAAATTAGCAGAGAAGAAGAGGAAAAAAGTAAAAGAGGAATAAAATTAAGGAGAGGGAACTAGGACAAGAAGATATAATGCCTTTGATTTTTTTCCATTAGTATAAGTACTCAAGATTTAAGTGCATAGGCATACATGCATAGTTTCTGTAAATGCATACAACTTAAAAGTAGTAATCATGATATTCTCTAACATTCAGTAATTCCACACAGTGTTTATATATAAGCAAGCATAATACATCACATATTTTATTTAATCAAAGTTTATATCAACATTTGACTTTCTAGGGTCCAACAGTCACCTGTTGTTACATGGCTAAATTTTCTTTTATTCTTGGTCCTTTTCATGTTTTGTAAAAAAATTATTTGGTTCTCTATGTTATGAAGTTTCATCCTACAAAATCTTATTACTCTCTATTGAGATTAAATGCCGTTAGTTATCTAAGAACCCTATTGGCCTACTGAAAAAAAAATGTAAGGATTCCTTAATATTTTTGTTTTCTATCCAGTGGTGAATAAATGTTTTTGAATATTCATACCTTCAATTTTTTTTTAAATAGTCATACCTTTTAAAATAAGCCTTTGACAGTTTTGTTAGTGAAATCTAGGAAAATGTGAACGTTTTACAGACTTTTTATTACGGGGAATGGTAATGCTCATGATGATACCGTAATACTATTTAAAATAATAATTTGTCTTTGTCCTTTTATTGTTTCACATTGGAAGCAGATGTGTAAGTAAATCTTTTCAGCTATTCTGGTTTTTTTTTTCGCAGTATTTTTAGTCACATCCAATTTAATGGTTCTGTATTACATTCTTTTTTCCTTCTAGAAAGTCAAATAAAGTCAACTACTTTGTCCTTTCATAACTATAGCAACGTGAATGAAGATCTTAACATAAAGAAAGAAATGATTTTAGGATACCCATCAAAAAATACATCATTGGAAGATGAAAGAAGTCAATTACATTCCAGGAAAAAACGTTTTTTATCATATCCAAGATATGTGGAAGTTATGGTTACAGCTGATGCTAAAATGGTTGATCATCATGGACAGAATTTGCAGCACTATGTACTAACGCTAATGTCAATTGTAAGTAAGCTTCATGTGGCTTTTACGTTTCCTAAGACATTTTGGTTTAATATTCCTTTCACATTTAAATTCTAAAACTGTTTTCTGAACTCTAGATATAAGTAAATGGTATCTCAGGTCAAGCCCAAATGAATATTTTATTAAAATGTAGTTTGGATAGAGGCATAACAAGTATCCAATTCTTTTACTTGTCAACTTTCTAAAACACTTATGATCTCTGAAACCACTTATACATAATGCTTGAATTATTCTTTACTCTATCACATGGATGGCTCTGTCCTCTAGTGATAGGTAATATTCTAGTCACACTGACCTTTTGTTCTTTGAATCTGGATTGTAAAAACTGGCCCATGTTCTTCTGTATAGAGAGGAGGGGATACTATTTTTATCATGGCTACATTTACCAAATCAGATATTTGGACCTATGATATTTTAAGTTATAAATATATTTATGGGGATACAGGGATAGGATATTCTTGATAGAACTGCTTTAGCAAATTTAGAATATAAGCTTGCAGTAGCTATAAAAGTTTTTGATCTGATGTTAATGTTTCTGTCAAGCAGTGGTGCTGCCAGTATCCATAGAAGAGAGTCTTAGAGCTAGTGAAGGGCACCAATTCTGTGTTAGTGGTGGCACCTTTTGTCATATATATCTGTATATATGCACATGTATATATACATGTGTATGTATGATGTGTATTTATGTATATCTCATAATTCCTAGGACATTCCTAAAGTTAGCCATATTGTTTTGGAACAATTATTAAAAGTATCCCTTTCATGCTCAGAGGCATCTTAGTTTAGTTGATGAATTATATGATCACCTGTTTATACAGATTCAGGGTATTCAGAAAATACCTCATAGCTGGAAGTTACATATAGGGAATTCAGGAAGAGATTTGGTCATAATGCATTGATAGGGCATTTAATATTTTCTTAGCTAGACATCCTCAATTAAGTTCATTGTGACATGAAGGTCCTAAGATATAGTCGTTTCCCTTATGATATTTGACCTTAAATTCTTATGATTATACAATGTCTATGTTGCCTAAACATGGTATCTGGTACAAAGTAGGTGCTCAGTAAATATTTATTTAAATAATGAATGAATAAGTGGTTAAAGTAAAAGTAATACTTTTTTTCACTCAACCACAAGGCTCCTGGAAGTCAACAAGGACTACAGTAACATCTTGGGATACAAAATCATTGTCCACAAAACAGTAGCCTTCATATATTCCAGTAACAGTCAAGCTGAGAATCAAATCAAAGACACAATATCCTTCACAGTAGCTCTAAAGAAAATGAAATACCTAGGAATATACTTAACAAAGGACATGAAGAAAGAACCTTACAGAAAGAACTATGAAATCCTGAGAAAAGAAGTAGCAGAAGATGTTAACAAAATGGAGGAATATGCCATGATTGTGGCCAGGAAGATCAACATTATTAAAATATCCATATTACCCAAGTGATCTATATATTTAATGCAATCCTCATCAGAGTACCAACAACATACTTAGAAGAACTTGAAAAAACAGTCCTTTATGTAAATGGAATCAGAAAAACTCCAAGTAGCCAATGCAATTTTAAGAAATATATAAAAAAAAAATCTGCAGGCATCCCATTTCCAGACTTAAGGTTACACTACAAATCTACAGTGATCAAAATAGCATGGTACTAGCACAAAAATAGAGAAATAGATCTCTGGAAATGAACAGAGAAACTAGAAATTGACCCAGCCCACTTCGCCATCCAATCTTCAATAAACTAAAAACAAACCAAAAAAAGCATACGTTGGGGGAAAAGAATACCTATTTAATAAATGGTGCTGAGGGAACTTGTTAGCCACATGTAGAAGACTGAAACTGGACCCATACCTCTCACCACTTATAAAAATTGATTCTCACTAGATAAAAGGTTTAAATTTAAGACATGAAATGATAAAAATTCTAGAAGAAAGTATGGGAAAAACTCTTAACATTATTGGCCTGGGAAAAGATTTTATGAAGAAGTCCTTGGCAATTGCAGCAACACCTAAAGTAACTTAATGGGACTTGATCACACTAAAATGCTTCTGTACAGCTAAGGGCCCAACAACTAAAGCCTACAGACATCCCTCAGAAGAGGAGATGATATTTGCATGCTATGAATCTGACAAAGGCTGATAACTAGAATCTACAGAGAACTCAAACTAATCAACAAGAAAAGAGCAAAAATCCTGTTTATAGATATATAAGAGATATGAACAAAACCTTCTCTGAAGACAGATGATGAACAAACACATTAAAACATACTCATTTTCCCTAATCATCAGAGAAATGCAAATCAAAACCACCTGAGGTATCACCTATGCTGGTGTGGATGTGTAGAGAAGGGAACACTTTTATACTACTAGTGGGATTGCAAACTAATGTAGCCTCTATGGAAAGAAGTATGGAGAATATTCAAAGAGCTAAAAGTAAAACTTTGAATCCCATTACTAGGTCTTTAAGGAAATAAAGAACATTTTACCACAAAGACATTTGCACTAGAATATTCATCATAACTCAATTCACAATTGCCAAGAGGGGGAATCAACTCAGGTGTCCATCATCTCATGAATGGATTAATAAAACTTGGTAGATGTATACCACTGAATACTAGTCAGCCATTAAAAAGTTGGAGACTTTACATCTTTCATATGAATCTGGGTAGAGCTTAAGAACATTCTTCTTAGTTTTTTTATTATTTCAAGTTACAGGGATACAATTGTTTTGGGTTGTATGGATCACATTTATTATGCTTCAGTCAGGGTCCTAATTGTGACCATCACCCAGGATAGTGTCCACTGTACCCATTAGGTAGGTTTTTGCGCACCCTGTCTGCCCCTTCCCCCTGCTTGATTTTTCACTGAGTTTTACTTTCTTCAGTGTACTTGTGTGCTCTGGTTAGTTCCAATTTAATAGCAAGTACATGTTGTTTTTGTTTTTCCATTTCCAGATAATTCACTTAGAATAATGGTCTTCAAGGATAATGGTTGTTGGTTCCATCTAAATTGTTGCAAAAGGCATTAATTCATCCATACACATACCACGTTTTGTTGATCCTCTCACGAATGGTTGGGCACTTTGGTTGTTTCCACATCTTTACAATTGTGAATTGTGCTGCAATGAACATTGTAGGGCAAGTTTTTTTTTTTTTTTTTTTGATAAAATGGCTTCTTTTCCTTTGGGTAGATACCTAATAGTGGGATTGCTGGATAAAATTTTAGTTCTTTGAGTAATCTCCATCCTGTTTTCCACAGAGATTATATTAATTTGCAGTCTCATTAACAGTGTATAAGCATTCCTTTCTGTCTGTATCCATGCCAGCATCTATTGTTTCTGGACTTTTTAATAAAAGCCATTCTACCTTGGGTAAGGTAGTATCTCATTGTGGTTTTCATTTACATTTCCCTGATGATTAGTGAGCATTTTTTCATGTTTATTGGCCATTTGTCTTTCTTCTTTTGAGAAGTTTCTTTTCATGTCTTTTGCCCACTTTCTGATGGAGTTTTTTTTTTTTTTTTATTGTTGATTTTCCAGAGTTCCGTATAGATTCTGGTTTTTAGCCCTATGTTGAATGCATAGCTTGTGAATGTTCTCTCCCATTCTGTATGTTGTCTGTTTGCTTTAATATGTGTTTTACCTCATAATTTGGTATAGAAAAACATCTACTTTTAAACTCATAGGATCAAAGGGTAACTCCAAAGTCACAAATATGGGTGTACTTTGTTTTTGTGGTGGATGTATTTTTAAAAGCTGCATGTGAAATGAATTATTTATAAATTCAGGTATAAATTTTCACAGCTTCCATTGTAAAGTGAGCAATACTACAGTGCTAACAGACCTGCTTGAAATTGCCAACCGTCTGGACTCTCCCATGCTTAGCTCACTGTCAGTCCTACTGGGGCTACATTCATTCTTGCCAAAACATGTTACCACCAGAGCCAAATGCACCACTGCAGGTAAACAAGATAATACTGTAAGTATTTGTGGCTGCACAAGACAGTAGTGAAGATACTGGAATGTGTATTTTTGCTCCTACTGACCTTGCAGCGTTAGCTGTTCCGGAGATGCCTTTGGCTCTGGTTTTGGTAATAGCCTGTTTGGTGCAAGAAGCCTTGGCAGCAGATATGCTGTACATTGTGCAGAAGCAGCTTTGGATGATACGGGGAGGGCTTCAGTGCTGATACTTCTGGCAAACTGTAATCTTCACAAGGTCAGAAACTGTATCCTCTCCTCTATATCTGTGTCTGTAGGGAAAGAATAGAGGCTAAAAATTTATTTATTATATACAATTTGTAATGCTTACATTAAACTGGTTAACATAGCCTTCACTTCACTTACTTAATTGTTGTGTTAAATCAGCACATTGTATCCCATAATTGCATTAATGTACACAGTTATGATTTAAGAAAAAAATAGTTGCACTGCACACACACGCACACACATACATACACAAAATAAAAGTTTGTTTATTAAACGAATGAAGGAAGTATCACCAACAATGCAATTGCATCTTGGCTTGGACAGTGGCCCACCAGATGGTTATCTAGATTTCAGAAGCAGTTTTCACTGTGCAGGTGGCCCAGGTCCAGAAAGGGTTATGTAGGGCAAAGCAGAGGCATTTGCTATGGACCACACTCCTACTATAGTAGCAAACTCTGTGATGGCTACAAGAAGAGGTTGTGAATTAGTGAATAGCAAACACCTTAATCATGAATCATGAACTGAGTACTGGCAGAACCCACCTGGAGTTCCTCATGGACTTGCACTCTCCGGTCTTGGAAGACAGAGGTTGTGACTCATGACCTCTTCTATGCCTGATTCTAGATGAATCTGTCTGCCTGTATTCCAATAATGCTAAACATTCAACATAATAACCATGGTCAGAATTAGAAATATGCAACTATGGCAGAAGAGATGAAGTGAAACTACTGGGATGGAATACATAAAACTTACATATTTTTATGGATTACTGTGGTTACATAAATTGTGGATAATGAAGTGAATTTCTTGCTGAATAATTCAGAACAATCATTTCTGAATTCTAATATATGTTCAGATCACTTGGCGATCTATTCAAAATGCAGATTCTGACTCACTAATATAGGGAAGTGGATTCTGTATTCCTCATCAGCTCTAGATTATGAGGCTACTGGACCAATCTTAGTAGCAAGGTTTACAATAACTGTACTGGTTTTCAAAGTTCACTTCACATTGAAATCATTAAAATACTAGGGAGTTTTAAAAGATACTGTTGCCTGGGTTTCCACTCTGGAAATTCTGGTTTAATTGGCAAGGGATGTTGCCCGAATGTGAGGATTTATAAAAGCTGAGAGATTCTAATGTGCAGCTAACTTGGAGAATTGAGATGCTAGGAGTGGTTTTATTTACTTTTGAGAAGAAATATTCATTTTTGGTATCTAATTCTGTATTTTTTACTTGCAGGTTGCAGCAATCTATAAGGACTCAAGTATTGGGAATCTTATAAACATAGTAATTGTAAAATTAATTGTAATTCACAATGAACAGGTAAGAAACAGGTTTAAAGTTGGTTTTACCAGTGATAGTCTTTTAGTGAAAATATATGTATATATATATCATGAAACTCTTATTAATAAGAAATGAGATACATAAACAATCTACTTTAAAAAATGTGATTTGAGAAGGAGTGAAGATTGCTCTTTTCTCTTGTGATGGAAAGAAAACAGAATTTTAACAGGGTTTAACTGAGGCAAGGAAGTGACACAAATGAATAAACAATTTAAAAATCTAAGGTTAAAAAACATCCAAGTTTGTTAATTTTCAATATTGCGTGGATACATTGAGAAGATCTAATTAGATTCAGCTTTGATCACAATGCTGTAGATATTGCTACAATATGTTAGAGTAAAACGTATGAAAAAGAGGTGATGCCATTCTTTCAATTGCCTGTTTAAATGCTGTTGGGTAAAAGGTATAGGTGCTGATAAGCTTGGAAGGTAAAGATGATGTAAATGTGTTGCTGAGGTATTGAAACGCTTACTATTCTGTGTAGGAAGGACCAGCCATCAATTTTAATGCAGCTACCACGTTACGCAACTTCTGTTTATGGCAACAAACCCAGAACGTCCCTGAAGATAGTCACCCTTCCCACCACGATACTGCTGTTCTGATCACTAGGTATGACTTTAGAAATAACTCTTCCAACAGGATTTTTTCATTCTTTCTCTCCTGCATTACGACTGCTTCTTCTTGCTACTTAAATTCTTTATCAAGAATACGTGTGGAAATGTAATGCGAGAACTTGTCTCCTGAGAGAAGCTGTTGAATGGCAGCATTCTTCTAGCCTTTGAAACCAGACTATGAGTTAGTCCCTTAGGAAATTTGCCATAGTAGGTTGCTGAGTCACGGAATGATCTAACCAAAATAATTTCCTTATCTCACTGGTGATAGAATGGGAAAATTGGGAATCACATCTGGAAATGAACTTCGTTAAGGAAATGAGAGCAGGTTTTGTTCCTTTTCCCCTTGATATTTCAGTTTCTCAGAAAGCGGAGCCTCTGAATGTATTTGGTTGTCCACTTTCTGGACTTCCTGTGCTTTTTTTCTTTTCTTCCTATTTATCTGTT
Source organism: Galago senegalensis (assembly GCA_963575145.1). Classification (NCBI taxonomy): domain Eukaryota; kingdom Metazoa; phylum Chordata; class Mammalia; order Primates; family Galagidae; genus Galago; species Galago senegalensis. The sequence goes on from CAUYTI010057981.1 coordinate 64,329, forward strand.
TCTCGTTTTGATACTCAATGCATGTTTTAATGACCAGGCTGCCTGTGCGAGAGTTGTTCTCAAACCTACTCATTCGTTATTTTATAATACCAGAGGCATTTATGAAATTAGTTTTCATTTTACAAGCACCACTATATGTTGTTAGTTCACATCAGCACATTGCTATCAGGTTTGTTATTTGCTTGATTGAAGTGGTTGGGTGACCAAAGAAGTGCTTCACTTGGGGTTCCAACTCAAAGCAATCTTGCTTTCCAGAACCCTGAAATGAACCATTAGCCCATGTAAAATAGTTTACATGTAGTTAATGTCATTATGTTTTGTTTAACAATGGGGACATGTTATTGTGTGAACATCATAAAGTGTACTTACACAAACTAGACGATTTAGCCAACTATGCTCCTAGGCTACAAACCTGTGAAGCATTTCACTGTACTGAATATAGTAAGAAATTGTTACACAGTGGTAATAATACAGTAAGAAATTATTCCTTGTGTGTCTAAACAAGGAAAGGTACAGTTAAAATATGGTTTATAATCTTATGGACTAGCGTCATATATACAGTCCATCATTGACTTAAACATTGTTATGGGCACATGATTGTATGTTATCTCTTGACAAAACCAAAACAGAAGTGACCTAGTATACAGACAGTACCATATCATAGCCCATGGCTCTTCCCTGAATTATAGATAGAAGTCATGTAGTAAGGATTGGAGACAGCAGGTGAAAGATGGGAGGAAGAATGGGCTTTGAGAAGAGACCACAGGGAAAGAGACAAGAGAACTGTCTGATTGGATGGTTAGGGACTAAGTAATGAAAAAGCAAAATAAATAAGATAAGCAACTTGAAAACATCTGAAACTATCATTATTTTGTATCAAAATGGTAACTGAAACGTATGGTGATACTGAATCATTAAGAAGAGGGTGTACTAAATTACATGTACTATGAAAGTAAAGGCTATGAGGTGAAAAAATAAGCGTAGAAAGCTTTTCATTGAAATTGGTTAAGGAGTCAGCTGTTTACAACACTCACTTTTATATCATACCCATTGCTTATTGATGTACAAAAATGGTGCAGCACTCCATTTTAACTTCTTGAGAGCTTAGAACTATAGTTTAGAAGTTTGCTTATGGTCACATTGTAGTTAAAGCTTCTTTATTTTTGTTTATATTTGCTGCAAAAATATTTTCTAAAAATCCTTCAAAATCTTTTATTTTAAGGGAAGACATCTGTGGAGCTAGAGAGAAATGTGATACATTAGGTAAGTTGTTTTGTCAATTAAATTTAGTTTATATAATTATTTATTGAATTATTTAAAACAATATTTAAGTAATTTTCCCTTTGTTTGAAGTCTTCATCAGTTTAGTTCTCTTAATTATTGCACTTGTCACTCTGATTTTACAAAGTAATATGAATAAGATTTATTTGCTAATTTCTAAATCGTAAGTGCTTAGCCAAGCTTAATATATTTAATTCTGAAGTGTCTTATGTTATATTTGATCTATGAGAAATAATATATGAAAACCTATATGCCAGTTTAAAACAAAATAATAAAATGAATAGCCATGAATTCACCTCCAGATTTAAGAGCTAGGACTCTGTCCCCACTATTGTGTGGTCTGGGCTCAGTTATTATTCTGCCTCTCTGCTTTTCCCACGAGGTAGCTGATAACATGAATTTTATATTTCGCCAGTTCCTTCCATATTTGGCAATAGTTTTATGAAATATGTGTTCCTAAACAAGAAATTGTTTGGTTTTTCTTCTTTTTGAACTTTTTAGTTCTTACGGTTCATATGCTTTCACTGCTGTGTAATATTTCATTGACAGTTTATATCAGTAGCTTTTTTTCTATCATGAACTTTGCTGTGAGAGCTAAGACGCATTCCTGCGATTGCTAGAACATTAAGTCCGCTAATATTAAACTTTGTGAGGAATACCAAATTATTTTCTAAAGTGGTCGTACCAATTTATACGTTCCTTTCAATTGTGTCAATACAGGGGATCTTCAGATTTCTCCTTTTTGCCATTCTAAATGTAATGTATTTCATTGCAGTAATAATATTTATTTCCCTAACAATGAGATTTCATATCTCTGTATTTCCATTTCTGTAGGGAATGAAATAAATAAAAGAAACATTGCCCATTTTTTGCTGTGGTACCTGTTATTTTCTTATTGCTTTTCAGGTGTCCTTTATTACATTTTGATACTAAACCCTTTGTGGTTTATATGCATTAAAAATATTTTTTAACAGTTTATTCCTGGTTTTTATTATTTTGTTTGTGAATATATAATGTGACTGAATTAATAAATCTATTATTTTAGAATTAGCATTTTGGTCTCTTATTTAAGAATGCTTCTGTAACTCAAGGCCTAAACATATCCTGTACCTTGTAAATATTTTAAAATTTGTCCTTTTATATTTAAATCTCTAATCAGTTGGAATAATTTCTTTTGGGTGTGGTATCACACAGGCATCTAGTTTTAGAATTTCCTTTTTTGTTTGAATGACCCATTTCCTCAAACCATGCATTGAATAATGCCCCTTCTTTTCTCAGAGTCCACACAGCATATATAAAATTTCTGTGTGCACTTGAGTCTGTAAATCCATTCTCTTAATTTTATGAGCCCATACATGTGATTTAATCCATGCACCAATTGTACACTATTTTCATTTTTATAGTTCCATACTAAATCTCAATAATAAAAGAGATATGTATCTCCACCTTATTTGTTCAAGAGAATTTTGGTTATTCATGGACTTGGCTCATCCATAAAAATTTCAGAATCAGTATGTCAAGTTCTCATACAGTGTTTGTCCATTTATGTTGAAATTTTTAAACGTCTTTCAAGACTATATATTATTTTCTTTGAAATTGGTCATGCACATCTTTTGCCGACTTCTTTTTTCCACTGTTGGTGTAAATGGTGTATGATGCTGTTCCTTAGAAGGGCGATAGATTATTTGGCTTGCTGATTTTAAATGTGGCCACCTGATTCATCACTCTGTTTCTCATCATTTACCTACAAAATGTTTGGATTTTATGTGGATAATTATATTATGTGTGGATTATGGCAGTTATATATATATATTTCTTTTACTTTACTATATATGTATTTTTTAAATTTACTACAAGATAAAAACCTCCTGTGGAATGTTGAACAGAAGTGGTGGCAGTAGCTATTCTTGCCTTTTTTCCCCCTGAATTTTAAAAAGAATGCTTTAAATTTTCACAATTAAGAAGAATATTTGCTGTAAGTTATTGGCAGATAAACTTAAATCCTAGTGTTCTTTTTAAAAGAGAAGTTACAAGTATATGTATTATTTTCTTAAATATTTTTTTCCTGCAGATATCGAAATGATCATGTGATTATTTCATCGTAATCTCGTGAATTCCATAGAATTTTAATAGTATTTTCATTGAAAAATTATGGTTATATACATTTATGTGGTATAATGTGATGTTTGGATAAATTTGTATATGTCTACATATATATATGTGTACGCATACATGCAGACAGTGGGAAGGAGTAAATCAAGATGATTAACATATCTGTCACTCATATTTTATGGTGAGACAGCTGAAGTTTATTTTCTTAGCTATTTTGAAATCTACATTATTATTAAATATACTATTAAATATAACTGTTGCTGTCCAGTTGATCTCAAAAACTTATTCCTCCAACCTAACTGCCTAACTGAAACTTTGTACCTTTTGACCAATATTTCCCCATTATCTACCTCTGCCTCCCACCCCCTCAACCGTTACTCTACTCAGAATTTCACTGTTTTAGATTCTACTCATAAGTAAGATCATATGGTATTTGTCTTTCTGTGCCTGGTTTATTTTACATAGGATAATGTCCTCCAGATTCATCCAGGTTCTTGCAAATGACAGGATTTCCTTCTTTTCCAAGGTTGAGTGTAGTAATCCAGTGTGTGTGTGTGTGCATACTGTATTTTATTTATCCATTTATGCATTGATGGATATTTAGGTTGTATACTATTGCTGAGAATGTAAATTAGCACAGCCATTATGGAAAATGGTATGGTGTTTTCTCAAAAAACTGTGAATAGACTATCATATGATCCAGCACTCCCACTCCTGGTTATATATCCAAAGGAATTCAAATCAATGTGTGGAAGAGATATTTTAATTTTCCTGTTTATTGTACTGTTGAATTTCCATTTTTAGTATTTTCTAAAAAACCTTGATCAAGGTTTTTCCCCCCTCATCTCCCATGCACTGCTGGATTGTAGTCACTGATTTCATGTATACATTTTTGGGAGCGAAAGTGACCTTTAATTTGCCTTTCTTTTATCATATTTTTCTAATTTGGATTGTTCACTTTAAAGAATGAGTTGGGATTACCATTTTCTGGAAGATTTTATGTAATACAGGAATGATCCCACGTGGAGAGTCATGTGGGTTTCATGTTTTCTTTGTGGAAAGTTAATTGAATTTATCTTTGGTAATAAGATTATTTTTTATGTCTTCTTGAAGGTATTTAAAGAGTCATTGTTTCTAGATATTTACCATTTCTTTTGTTAGTAAAATTTAGTAGTAACATTTATTAACTTATTTTCATAGTATTTTCTCAACTTTTTCAGCTCTCTGTATAATTATGTCTCACTTTATTTCTGATTGTTATTTCTTTTTGCCCCTCTTCTTTTTAATAGGTTGGTTTCACTGTAATGTTTATTGTATTTGTCTTTTTAAAGAACCATTAGCTTTTTGTCTCTTGTTTTTATTTCATTAATTTCTGCTTTTAATTTTATTATTGTCCTTGCAGTTTTTAAATTTTTTTTCTATTTACTCATGCTATTCTATTGGTTCTTAACCAATTAAAATCCAAGGTTTCTTATTTCCTTTCACATTTTATCCTTTAATTCTGCCTATTCTCTTTCTCTCTCTCTCTTTTTTTTGGGGGGGGGCCAGGGTCAGGTTTGAACCTGCCACTTCCGGTATATGGGACTGGCGCCCTACTCTTTGAGCCACAAGTGCTGCCCTATTCCCCTGATGGGACCTTATTCTATTTGTATCACATCTTCTTATTCTGTTCTCCATGCTTTCATTTTATGTTCCCTTCGTGTTTCATTCACATGGCTCTGACTTCCATTCCACTCCTTCTCTCTTTGACTAATTTATTATCCTTCATATTTTACATTTTACATTTACATTGTACCATTTTTATATTTTACAATTTAACATATGCTTTTTTTCAGTGTAAAAGGTACTATTTAGTTCTTATTGAAAATCTATTTATTTTGTTTATATTCTTCCTAGAATTACTCATATTTTTAATTGAATTTCATGTCTCCTATATCATATGGACTAATATTATATTTCATCTGAGAATTTCCACATCCGAAATACTTAACAGCCAAATATGTTGTTTCTGCTTTCTCTTATGTTTTCTTGTTATGTTTATATGTTTGATGGTCAGTGATTATAAACTCATATTTACTTGAGATTAACCTATGGGACTGGGGACTGATCATCTCAAAAAGTATATGCTTTCCTCCAGAGAAGATTTTTTTTGTTGTTGCTGCTATAATCCTAAGAGGGTTCATAACTGTGGTCACTGGCTTGCTATAGATATAGACCTGCATCCAGATCCACCTTGAAGCTTCTTCTAGTAAGCTCGTAAGCTCTGGATCACATTGCTTTATCAGCATTTGTCCTCAGAATAGCTTTCATCCTTATTTTTCATTACTTATCATCTAGGATTTAACTCATGAATGTATATGTATGTAGTACTTGTGTCTGTATGCATGTGCATTTGATGAGGGAGGGAGAGAAAGAATATATTTGTTAGTTTTTTGAAGTTTGGACTTGATAGTTCTTGTAAATCATGTGAGCTCAGCATTCATTAAAAAGTAGTTTTTATTAAATATCCGGTTTCTTTATGTTAGGTAGACCCTATAGAAACTCTTTTATTTTTTTGTTAAATTTCAAGGTTTATTTGAAAGTACAAAGAAATCCTCCCCATTACTGTATCTGATCCCCCCACAAGATCTTTTGTTTTTTAATTTTTTTCTTTTTTATTGAATGGTAACTATGTACATTAATGCACTTCTGGGGTACAGTGTGGGGTTTTCACACACAATCCGAAACACTTCCATCAAACTGGTTAACATAGCCTTCATGTCATTTTCTTAGTTATTGTTTTAAAATGTTCACATTCTACTCTTAAGATTCAGTTGTACCCTTGTAAGATAAACCTCAAAAGTGATCCCTCCAATCCCCCTCCCTCCACCCATTCCCCGATATTATAACTTTTCATCCATGTTATACTTCAGTACCTATATCGAAAATATAAGTTTATTTTTAAATGACACATACACATTACCATTATGAGGCCTACAACAAAACCAAAAACACACCCTTGACCCAGGGTGCCCACAAAGCTCAAGTGCAGAGCAGTTCCACATTGCAATCTGCATATGAGCTTTATGGACACCCTGTGTTATCAAATTTCCCAGTTGTCTCATAAAATATTTCAACAATTATTTGTTTTAATCAAAATCCAGCTAAGGTAGATACATTTCAATTGACTGCCATGTTTTAAGCCTCTCTTAATCTACAAAGTTCTCTTCCATCTCTTTTTTTTTCTCTTTTACAATTTAACTGTTAAAAATATGGCCTATATTTCAGTTTCTTACAGTCTAGATTTTGCTGAATGTGTTCTCATAGTATTTAACATGTTCCTTCATCCCTCATGTTTTTTGCAAATTAGTAGTTAGGTCTAGAACAGTGGTTCTCAACCTTCCTAATGCTGCGGCTCTCTAATACAGTTCCTGTGGGTCGCAACCCACAGGTTGAGAACCGCTGGTCTAGAAGCTTCCTCTGATTCAGGTTTGCTATTTTGGCAAAAACACTGTCTTTCTTTCTGTTATGTTAGAACCTATTAATCTTCAATGCCTGTATCTATTAATTCATTAGGGATTGCAAAATTGTGATCTTCTAATTCTATCATTCCCTCTATTATTACATGGAATACTTCAACAAAGAGAAATTTCTTCTACTCTAATTATTTGATTATCCTGAAGAATAACTCACATGGGAAGGGCAGGATAAATGCTTTGATTCTTCCCAGGTGTCTCCCTAGCATCCTCCAAAGATTTGTTTTTTCAAAGATGTTGGCTGATTTTTTTTTTGTATCATTGTGAACACATGGATTTAAACTCATCCAATGTTTCCATAGACTGCAGTTACTGTTGCTCTGCATAGCCAGTGAGCCTCTCCTGCTGGCTCTGAGCCTTTCACAGATACCCAGTCGCCTTCATAGTTTCCTTGCTTTCTAGCAGGACAGGCTAGATCTGGGCTCATCTTGTATATTTTTTGTCTCAGATCTAAACATTTCCAGTTCTCAAAAACACCTTTCATTTTGTCTTTTTTGTGGAATAAAATTATTGGAAAGACTTACGTAAAGCATTTACAAAAAACACAAACATAAAATAAAACACTAATTTTTGAAGGATGTTGACTAGTGCTCTAATTTTAAAGAAATAGTATTAAATGTGAAGCCCTTTGAAATATACAAAACAATGATTTTTTAAAAACCTGAAAACTTTCCCATATGCTGAGTGATATAATTTTGATTTTAGACAAAAAGCAGCTTTTATCTGACAAAGAATCTTTAAGGCACATTGCTATTATAATTTATAAATGTTTTTTTCCAGTAGGGGATTTCAAATTCCCTGAGCCAATATCATCAATTTCACTCTTTAATAATCTTTCTCTGAATAAAACATTTATTAAAAAAACCTTCTCTACCATGAAGCTACTAAAATTGCCCTTGTCCTTGACAAGCTATTAAAAATTCTTGTCAATAATCTGTCAAACACTTCTGGGAAGAAAAAACTTAGAATCTAAAATTAATAATAATCAAGTAGTAATAAACTAAGAAGGGAAAAAGAAGAAAAGAGAATAAAAGCTAAAGACAGGACCCAGCTCAGGTGATGAGCACCAAGTACTCAACCAAGAGGACAACAAGTAACACAAGGAGTTTCCACGTGTGCAACCACTTGTGACAGTGCAGATGCGGGAGCGCACACCTCTGCACAAAATCAGTGCAAGTAAATATTTGTGGTAGGGTGAGAACTGTTGTTGCCTTATTGATTTAAAACTAAAGTTGAAGGGAAAATCTCAATGATAAGTCTACCTGATCAAGAGTACGAAGTGCTTCCTCTGAGGATTCATAATCTGACAGCTTAATCAAAGCCTCTGCTTTCAAACGAAGACAAAGATCCTTCTGATGAAGACTGCTACCAGACACTCCCAGATTATCTATGTTCTTCAGAGCTGACAAAATTAAAGACATCTAAATGAAGATGACCATAGCATTCTTTTTTCTTGTTAATGATAATATGTACAAATATGCATATACAATAAGCATAAATTTCCAAAACAATATGCATGAAGAATAATTCAAAGCTAAATATAAATTCTCCCCTGAATTCTTTAAGGAAAGATCTGAATTTCACTCAGAACACATATGAATATAAAATCTCTATCTTCATATAACATGCAGTAAAAGTGAACCTCCTAAAACACAGTAATGACTATCTGTATCTGCTACATAATACAGATTAACATTTAGCCAAAGCATTTGTAATGAACATAATAAATTAAGGATACGGGAAGGGGAAAAAAGCTGAATTAGAATGAACCAAGGTGAACCATTTCTCAATTACAGTGGGTAGGTAAGTCAGGAACAGCCAAATTACTTTTTATGATTTCCTGTCCCCACACCTTACCCCATCACACTCAAATAGGCTGCAAGATATCTAAAAATTACCTTGTCTACATTAGAGAAATTAAGAACCCATGAAGATCCTGAACATACCACAAACTTCCCTGTTGTAGAGACAGAGCACCTCCACCCAAGCCTAAACTGACCATGTCAAAATTACTACAGTAGGAAACCTTTGATAAATACTGTCAGTTTAAAAGTACACTAGTAGACACACATATAGACTTGGCATTTACTTAACCTCAATAAAATTTAAATTAGTCAGCAATTTAAAATGTAAACTATAGCACCTGGGTTTTAAAAATCATTCTTTAAGAGGAAAACAAGCAGCATTGGCCACTCTTATGTGTCAGCCTAAAAGGTGTTGACAATACCTTGATTGCATGAAAGAACAGCTTCTTTAAATCTATGCATTTTGACTTGGGTTTCTGCCAGATGATACCATCCAGCTGTGCAGAGAGGGTTTTCCTTTAACCCTGAAAAAATAAAAACAATCACAAAAACCAAGGTTTCTGTAACTACTGAGACGAATGGCACCATCCACTCTCCACAGTAGAGCCTACCCGTCTTCCTCATCTCCTATCCTATCAGTCACAAAGTCACACTGACCCCCATCCATTTCTCTCCAAACATTTTTTCCATCTCTGTAACTTCAGTTCAGAGTACCACCATCTTTACCCCCAAATAACAGTGAGGGCCTGCCATCCACTCTAATGCATGCTCTATAATGTAGCCAGAAGATTTCTAAAACTACAAACCATACTATAAAACTCCTCCCACTGAACTCTGCTGCTGACCCTCCACTTTCCTCTGGATAATGTGCAAAGTCCTTAACAAGGTCTGTAGCACTCCTCACTTCTTATCCCTCCCCCATATCTTGACTTCATTCTCAAATTGGTGAACTGTCTGCAGGTCCCTCAACTACAAATTTCCTCTTACCTTAGGCTATTTCACAGATTCATCTCTCGGCCGAAAGTTTCCCCCCATCCCCTTCATCCACATGCCTGGCTTGTATGTGTCATTCAGATCTCAATTTGAATATAGGTTCTTCTAGAAATATCATACCTGATAAGACTAAGTAAAAGCCTTCCTAAGAGATCCATACACACTCTCTTTCTCAGACTCATGTAAAATCTCTATTAACAAATGTGACCACTGAGACCCAGAGAGTTTAAAGTAGTGAGCGGCAGATTTAGAATTCTAACCTAGGAAGACTCCAGGGTATACAGGCAGTTTTTTTGGTTATATATATATATATATATATATATATATATATCTAAGATATACACCTTATATATAAGATCTTATAATCTTAGATATATAATCCTTAAAGAAAGGCTCAAAGACAAATTCCTACTGACTGAATAACAATCACAACTCAGGCCACACGCTCAACACTGACCTTCTGTTAGGTTCCTGACAGCGTCTTCGTATTTTTTGTCTTGTAATGCTTTAATGCCTAAGCCAACGAGGCCAGCACCACTTTTGGGATCCATTTCCACTAGTCTACAACAAAACTGCTGCCCTTCATCAGTAAAACTTCCTGGAATGAAAATAAAATGTTATTATCTTACAAGGGTACAAGTGAATCTTTCTAAGAGTAAAATGTGAACATTTTAAAACAATAACTAAGAAAATGACATGAAGGCTATGTTAACCAGTTTAATGGAAGTGTTTCAGATTGTGTGTGAAAACCCCACACTGTGCCCCAGAAGTGCATTAATGTACATGGTTACCATTCAATAAAAAAATAATAATAATTAAAAAAAGAAAGAAAATAAAATGTTATAAGTATACATGTACCAAGCTTTTAAGTGCTAAAATCTTCACATATAAATCTCAAAAGCTGTCTTATACATCCTTCCCTACATCCTGATTCCAGGAATTTAAAACTTGAGTAGGCCAGGAAATGAAGAAAATAGCAACTTTATAAAAAAATGATGCTCTTTCATCTTCTTAAACATTGGAAGTAGAAACAATCTTACCCATGGATTCCAACTCTGAAGTCATACTCAAGGTTTTTTGTTGTTATTTTTTTTGAGACAGAGCCTCAAGCTGTCGCCCTGGGTAGAGTGCCGTGGCATTACAGCTCACAGCAACCTCCAACTCCTGGGCTCAAGCGAGTCTCTTGCCTCCGCCTCCCAAGTAGCTGGGACAACAGGCGCCTGCCACAACGCCCGGCTATTTTTTGGTTGCAGCCGTCATTGTTGTTTGGCGGGTCTGGGCTGGGGATTCGAACCCGCCACCTTAGGTGTACGTGGCTGGCACCTTACCTGGTTGAGCTATAGGAGCCGAGCCTACTCAAGGGTTTTAAACAAGAAACTTACTGCCACTGGCTAGTAGGCTAAGCCAGACAGCATAATGCTTTTGAGATCTTGTCTCTTATTCAGCAGTAGCAATTTTGGTTGTTAACTGAAGGAAGTACTGTCAAAAATGAGTATCTTCATCAATTTCTCCCCCCTGGACAAGCGTGAACTGCTAGAGACATGGTAGCCAGACCCTTTGGACTATTCCAGCACCTGAGGACTTCTGGACGCTGGAAGAGTTGGAAGAGCTGCACATCGGGACATGCACAGAGACTGGAGGTCTGTGCACAGCCGGACATGCAGAGACCTACAGTCTGTGCATAGTGGGACATGCACAGAGACCCACAGTCTGTGCACAGTGGGACATCACAGAGATCGGAGGTCTGTGTACAGCCGGACATACACAGAGATCCACGGTCTGCGCACAGCGGGACATGCACAGAGACCAGGGGTCTGTGTACAGCTGGACATGCACAGAGACCCACGGTCTGTGCACAGCGGGACATGCACAGAAACCTGTGGTCTGTGCACAGCGGTACATACACAGAGACCCATGGTCTCCGCACAGTGGGACATGCACAGAGACCAGAGGTCTGTGTACAGCCAGACATGCACAGAGACCCACGGTCTGCGCAGGACATGTACAGAAACCCACGGTCTGTGCACAGTGGGACATGCACAGAGACCCACGTCCTGTGTACAGCGGAACATGCACAGAGATCCACGGTCTGCGCACATCGGGACATGCACAGAGACCAGAGTTCTGTGTACAGCCGGACATGCACAGAGACCCACGGTCTGTGCACAGCGGGACATGCACAGAGACCCACGTTCTGCGCACAGCGGGACATGTACAGAAACCCACGGTCTGTGCACAGTGGGACATGCACAGAGATCCTCGGTCTGCGCACAGCGGGACATGCACAGAGACCCACAATCCGTGCATAGCGGGACCTGCACAGAGACCGGAGATCTGTGCACAGTGGGACATGCACAGAGACCGGAGGTCTGTGTATAACCGGACATGCACAGAGACCCACGGTCTGCGCACAGCAGGACATGCACAGAGACTGGAGATCTGTGCACAGTGGGACATGGACAGAGACCCGTGGTCTGTGCACAGCGGGACATGCACAGAGACCTGTGGTCTGTGCACAGCGGGACATGCACAGAGACTGGAGGTCTGTGCACAGCGGGACATGCACAGAGACCAGAGATCTGTGCACAGTGGGACATGCACAGAGACCCATGGTCTGTGCACACGGGACATGCACAGAGACCCACAGTCTGCACACAGCAGGACATGCACAGAGACCCGCGGTCTGTGCACAGTGGGACATGCACAGAGACTGACGGTCTGACACTCAGCAGCACATTTCTACATTTTCCTAAAACTCTATCTAAATAATAGTTACACTTATGAAATAATCATACAATGCCCACATTTTCAAATTTCTTTGGGCAAAATAATTTAGTTTAGAAAACATTATATATTTCATTCTATTTCTATTTTCTTCAACCTCAATCTTAGTATTTCCATTCCAAGAAAAGCATAAAACAAATAAAAGTGTGATCTCTGTTTTTAGAATAGCATTTGCCACTTTGACAAGTTGTCCAATCACATAGGAAATTCTTTTAAAGTAATTTAGACAGACTACAACTTGAAGCAATAAATGTGGGGAATAAAATTACTCTGATTAAAAACCTTATGTTTTAATATGTATATAGAACATATGCCCCAAACCACATGTAGAACCCTGTTTCAGTCACAGATGTCAAAAACAAATTACTTGCCTAATACCATTAATTTACATATTTCTAATTCTTCAATCCCAGATTCATGATCCATAAGTAATATGTCATACTGCTCTAAAAATCCAAATTAGCAGCAAAAATAAAAGAATTCACAATGGTTAAAGAATTAAAAATTCAATACTGTTTGGTAATATGAAAACAAATTGAAAGAAATACTACTTTGATTAGTAAGCCAGTAAAAAAGATAGAAACCTGCTACTGATACAGGGCAAATGGCATCCCAGCCAGCTTGTGGAGCTGGGGCACAAACCAGCTGCCTCCACCTTGGCAGTGTTGGTGCAGTGGCAGCGAGCAGTGGAATGAGTGGGCTGGAGGGGTCGGCAGGACGGCCCCATTTCCTAGGCCTAGGAATGAAAGGGATTGTAGACATTCATTTGCAACCCAGACAGGACCCAGACATGTCCCAGACACACTGTCCCACACACGCTAAATATAACTACCAAGCCCCAATAAATGTAACTATCAAGGGCCCCATGTGACTGTATATACCCCTAGACAAAGAGCCCAGAGAGAGACAGACAGAGAGCTTTTCTCTCCCGACTTGGGTTTTCTCTCTCTGCCAGGAGCTGTGGCACTTTTGTATTCTTTTCTGTAAACAAATCCTGTCTTACCACTGATCTGTGGTCTGCAGATTCATTCTTTGAATCACCAAGACCAAGAACCTATTGAAGAGTAAAATTCCAGTATTGTATTTGGGGGGCTCATCCAGGATTAAAGATCTGTGGTAAGCAATGGGACCACTTACCTCTATTCTGCTATTCTATATAGTAATAATAATGGAGACTAATAACTTTGATGACCATCAGCCGGTAAATGTGCATAGTGTGGTTGCTGACCTCCAAGTCACAGGCAAGAGGCTGTTGGGGAAACGAACTTTCTAATTGCCCTTCGCTCCAAAAAGGAGTTGAAGTTAATGTTAGAAGACTTTTGAAACTATTCTGTATTTACTCCTTTTCTCTGGTTGAGAGCTGAGCAAAGAGGCAGCACCCTGAGGCCCTGGGGTCCCCAGCAATGGTTCTGATCCCAGGACATAGGAGGGCCTTCGGAAAATCGTGCTCTCCCGGCTTTTACTATCCTCTCTTCTCTTCCATGGTCCCAAACTTTTCTTTTAATCTCTATAGACCTCTTCAGCTTTTCTCTCTCTCTCCTTGTAGTTTACATCTTTGTTTGAATGTCGGTAAAGGATTGCTTTATCTAGTTAAGTTTGTATGGGCTCAGTCTGGTATTTTTCGGATATTTTAAGTGTGCCTCAGATCTTATAGGTGTGTTGTGAGCCTTTTTATTGCCTTTCATTGCAAAATTAAATTCAATGGCATTTTCATGTGTCTGAGAAAAGAACAGCTAAACCATGTTAACTACAAGTCAGCTCCAAACAAAGGGCAAAAAGACTCCCCAAAAAAGCTTCTCTGGGCAACTAGAGGCCTGTGAAAGGAAGCCCAGGGCAACTCCCCAAGGCAAGAATGGCCCTAAATCCTTGGCTACAGTTCAGTCTCTTAAAAAAAAAGAAAGGCTCGGGCGGCACCTGTGGCTCAAAGGAGTAGGGTGCTGGCCCCATATACTGGAGGTGGTGGGTTCAAACCCTACCCCGGCCAAAAACAGCAAAAAAAAAAAAAAAAAAAAAAAAAAAAGAAAAGAAAAAGAAAAAAAAATTGAGGAAAGGCTCAAGAATAGAAGAAAAAAGAAAAAGTATCCAATGTACTCAGCCCTACTATGAAACCAAAGAAGGGGAAACAGGAGAGGGGAGGGAAGGGAGGGGAGATGGAGGATGGGTGGAGGGAGGGTTAAGTGGTGGGACCACACCTATGGTGCATCTTACAGGGGTACATGTGAAATTTACTAGGTGTAGAATATAAATATCTTAACACAATAACTAAGAAAATGCTGTAAAGGCTATGTTAACCAGTTTCATGAAAATATTTCAAGTTGTATATAAAACCAGCACATTGTACCCACGATTGCATTAATGTACACAGCTATGATTTAATTTTAAAAAAAATGAAGAAAGGCAATGAAAATGACCCTGGGTATTTGATTTCTTCTGGTTTATTGGTGTAAATGGAACCTTTAAAATACTTCCAGGTTTTTTTAAGACATCGGCTAATTGTAACTACCATGTTTCCCCCCAAATAAGACCTACCTAAAAATAAGCCCTAGCAGGATTTCTATGTATTTGTTAAATATTAGCCCTACCCCAATAATAAGACCTAGTGAAGGGCGTGGCTATGCAGCCTACATTTTGGCCCAGAGCGGTAAGGAAGACTGGAATACCTTTTATCTGCCACAGCTCCTTTCTCCCAGCTGTTTGCACTTGCACGGGTGCGCGTGTGGTAACCGCGGTCGCAGGCATCCTAATGTGCATGTGTGAACAGCTATGGGAAAGGAGTTCATGCATCACTAGCACCAGCCCCACCAACAAGGTCACCTCTCCCTGTTAGGTTCCAGAAGAAGATGACTTAACTGTATTTGAATTAATTTAGATTGTTGTCTTATACTTAATAAAAATAAGACATCCCCTGAAAATAAGCCCTAGTGTGTCTTCTTGAGAAAAAATAAATATAAGACAATGTTTTATTTTTGGGGAAATATGGTAATTGTAATGCAAAAGTTTCAAAGTGTCTCTCAACTCTGATTTGTCACTAAATGATTATTGTTGCTTGGCTAACTTTTGGGAAAGAAAAGGGAGGCTGGAAAACAAGCATTTAAGACCTGCTATTTTCTGTTGTTACTGGGAATTTAAAAGAAGCTTGTAAAGATTATTATATAGAGTTAAATGTGCAAGCACCACACACCCATTTTCTCCAGGGCAGGGCTCATCCCCACTTTGATTGATACTCTGGAGCTGGCGGGGGTGGGGGGGAAGGGGCAAAAAGGGGCAGAATATGCATCAGGCGGGACCCAGCTCCCTGATACCTGATTTCTTGGGCTGTGCTGCCGGCTCGTTATAAGCATAGGAGAGCCAGCAGGTACCAAGCACTATAGTGGTAAGAGTGGCTAATTCCAGACAAGCATAGGGGCAGAGGAGGCCACTCTCCTCAGGGATTCTTCCCCAAGCATTGGAAGGATACCTTCTTCTGTTTGGAAGGCTTCTTGGGTTGGTCAGAGGATGCTTTGACAACCCAGGAATACGGGGTGAGATTGATTAAGATGCTGGATGTCTGTTCTTTCCCACAGATAGGTTATATTCTCTTGCCAAGAGAACTGTTATCAGGCAGGACCAGGCTCCCAGATACCTGATTTTTTGGCCTGTGCTGCCAGAACACTCCACTGGGCTGTAGTCTGAAGCACTGGGACATGTTTGATCCCCAGACACTGAAAAAAGAATGTATGGTTTTCTTCTGCATTTAGGCCTGGCCTCAGTATCAACTCTCCACTGGTGAACAATGGCCCCCAGAGGGTACTCAAAATTATCACAACATTTTTCGGTTAGATACTTTAAGAAGAAGAAAAGTGGTCTGAAGTGCTCTATGTGCAAGCTTTCTTTTTTCTCAGGGATAACCCCCAGCTGTGTAAAACCTGTCAGATTCAGCTCACCTGGCATAACCTCCCCAAATGGTAAGGGATTCCTGAGGGAGATGCTGTCACAACCTAGTTCAACCTAGCTTCTTTTAAATTTCCAGTACAAAGGAAAATAGCAGGTCTTAAATACTATGTTTTTCAACCTTCCCACCATCTACCTCTCTTGCACCTTCCTCCATGCGTTCAGAAAATCACAGGAGGAAGGCTGTCCCAAAATTTTTTTCGGGTCCTACTGGGGACCCTCAGAAGGCAACCATACCCTTCTTTGTGTCCCTTGGTTGAGACTGCGGGTGGTGAAAGGGGAAGTGCACAAGTATACACTCTGTTTTCTCTGGCAGATTTAAAGCAAATTAAGGTTGATTTAGGAAAATTTTCTGATGACCCAGATAAGTACATAGATGTTCTCCAAGGATTAGGACAAAACTTTGACCTCTCTTGGAGGGATGTAATGTCACTACTAGATCAAACTTTAACTTTTAATGAAAAAAGTGAAGTCTTATATAAAGCTAGAAAGTGGGGTGATTTGTAGTTCATGTCTAATAGCAGTATGTCTCCTGAGGAAAGGGACAGATACCCCATGGGAAGACAGGCAGTTCCCTTTGAGGATCCCAAATGGGAGCCAGAGAAACAAGGTAACTGGTGCCGTAAACATTTTCTAACATGTATCCTGGAAGGTTTACGTTGATCCAAAAAAAAGCCTATGAATTATTCTAAGTTATCTACTGTTAACCAGGAGCAAAACGAGAGTCCCTCAGCCTTTCTTGAGTGGCTTAGGGAGGCAATAAGAAAATATACTCAGTTAACACTGAACTCCTTAGAGGGCCAAATTATTTTAAAAGATAAATTTATCATTCCAGTAGCCCAGACATTCAAAGAAAACTCCAGAAATTGGCTCTAGGCCCAGATCATAACCTGGAGAATCTTCTTAAAATGGGCACTATAGTCCTTTAGAACCAAGATCAGGAGAAAGAAGAGGAAAAGAGAGAAGGGATATGAAAAAAATGACAGCTTTAATAATGGCACTCCAAAAAACTAGAACCTTTCAGGGGCAGAGGGAAGCCTGAGAAGCTAAGAATAAGGGCTGCCAATGTGGTCAGGCTGGCCACTTCAGGAAGGACTGCCCCTAGCAGAACCACTGGCAGGGCAAGCCACCTATCCAGAAGGCAAGGGTGACCACTGGAGGGTGGTCTGTCCTCAGAAGTGAAGGCCTCTGGAGACAGCAACCCCATCAGCGCTCCAACTGGACTGAGGGTGCCCGGGGCAGATCCTCATGGCTCCAGCTTGTGTCATTACCCCTTAGGAGCCCCCAGGTTTGCCTTATAGTAGAGGGCTAGGAGATAGAATTTCTCCTGGACACTGGAACAACCTTTTCTGTACTTTTCTCTAACCCTGGTCTTTTATCCCCCAAATCTGTAACTATACAGGGGTGTCTGGAAAGTTGGTTACCAAATTTTTATCTCAGCCTTTAAGCTACAATTAGAATGAATGGCTATTCTCTCACACCTTCCTAATCATGTCTGAAACTCCTGCTCCCCTTTTGGAAGGGACATACTCCAACACACAGCTCACATGGACTCTGTTACCTCAGAGATTTAGGGACAGCCCTTACTTGTTTAGACAAGCCTTAGCCAAAGACTTAAGTCATTTTTCATATCCTATAGCACTTCTTATTCAGTATGTAGATGATATTCTTTGGGGAGCACCAGCTGCAGAGGAATGCCACAAAGCTACACAAATTCTATTAAACTCTCTAGCTGATTGTGGGTACAAAATTTCCAAGGCTAAAGCCCAATTATGTGTGCCTGAAGTTCACTATTGAGTCTCCAGCTTTCACAGGGGAAGAAAGCCCTGGGCAAAGAAAGAATAGAACCAATATTGGCTCATCCTAAACCTTGAACTCTCAGACAACTTCAAGGCTTCTTAGGAATTATAAGCTTTTGCAGGCTCTGGATTCCTAGATACAGTGAAATAACTAGACCACTCTATTCTTTAATTAAAAATGCCCCCAAAGAGGGCCTCATCACTCTAGCATAGAAACCTTAAAACAGATACTTGTGATGTATGTCAAAGGACCAATCCTTCAAATCACCATCTAGCTCCCTTAGGTATACAGAAACAAGGTAAATATCCAGGTAAAGATTGGCAAATGGATTTTACTCATCTCCCTAAGGTACGTGGTATACAATATTTGCTAGTATTTGTGGATACTTTTATTAATTGGGTTGAAGCATTCCATTGCAGGACAGAAAAGGCCCAGAAAGTTGTAAAGGCTTTAGTACATGAAATTATCCCCAGGCATGGACTCCCTGGGAGTTTGCAAAGTGATAATGAGAAGTCTTCAAGGCAACTGTGACACAGGGCATATCTAGAGCCCTAACCAGGCATAAAACATCATCTACACTATTCTTGGAAGCCCCAATCCTCTGGAAGGTAGAAAAAAATGAATGATAAAATCAAAGGACAGTTACAAAAACTAACTGGAGAGACTCATCTCCCTCAGACTAAATTGCTTTCCATTGTTCTCTTTAGAATAAGAAATTTACCTCAGAAACTCAGCTGCAGACCATTTGAATTACTATATGGAAGACACTTTTTAACTAACGATTCATTATTAGATCAAGAAACTACAGAATTAGTAAAACATATTACTTCTTTAGCTAAATTTCAACAAATCCTTAAAAACCTCCCAACTACATTTTCACATTCAACACTAAAGGAGCTTTTCTCTCCTGGAGATCTGGTCATGAT